>SJYX01004902.1:11461-26105 GCA_006410675.1 Oreotragus oreotragus | reverse complement strand
CATGCTGCAATTCATGGGGTCGCAAAGAGTCGGACATGACTGAGCGACTGAACTGAACTGAACTGAAGGGTAGAAAGATGGATAAGTTCAACCCTGACATCAAGCACCTTATAGTGGACTGACTGAAGAAACAGCCCCATTTGTTCACGTATCTATACCCTTTGATAGTCCTCTCTCACACTGACTTTGGGGTCAGCCATATAACTTACCTTGGACAATGGGACAGTAGCAAATGTATCAGAAGCAGAAACTTGAAAAGTCCTTGCACATTAGAGTTTGCCCTCTTAATGCTCTTGGGAACCACAGGGTGAGTCACAGGCATGTATCAACAAGAAACCATAGCCATGAGTCAATAAGCCCAAGTAGCTTAAGAATGAGAGACCCCAAGAGAATAATGGATAGTCATCAATCAGCCAGCCCCCAGCTAACCCAGTGGCCATCTGTAAGAGTCAATTCCAGCAAAAATCAACTGAGCCATGCTGAGCACAGTCCAAACTGCTGATTCCACAAAGTCGTGAGCCACTTTAATGGCTACTGTTCTAAGCCACTAACCTTTAGGGTAGTTCATTACAGGGCAAAGTTTAACTGATAGAAAACTCAAAACTTTATGGGGGAGCCAGACTTGTACACAATACAGCATGAGGACTTACAGTAACAGATCTAAGGACAGACAGTAACAGACCTAAGGACAGGATTCATGGAAAACTGAGAAGTAAGAGTGATTAACCCTGCTGGGTCCAACGTGGAGGGTTGGACAGGAGTGTCAAGAAAAGAATCGCAGAGAACATGATGCATATTCTTTACTCTGAAGGAGGGATAAAAAGCACTTCAGGAGGCAACAGACTCAGTCAACCTCTGCTTCTTTCATCATTGCTACAAAGCATGAAAGGGAACACCAGAACCAAACTGGAATCCATGGGCAGCTATTTCCACTGAAAAACTATGGGGTGTTCTTTCAACCAGAAGCTTTCTCTTTCTCTCAGAGTCCAAGAAGTTTTATAGGACTGGAAGAAGATAAGACTTTGAAGATGCATTCAAGTTGAACATCTGTTTGACTCAGCTATATTCAACTCCCTGTGATCTCCCAGCAGGCAAACTGAGAAAATGAAAATACACTGTCACTACAGATTGTGTGACAAGCACTCTGAACAGACAGGTACACTGGCATATTGGGAACAAGCAAATCTTACTCAAAAGTTAGACTGGGAATGTCCTGAGCTTCTGAAGCAATTTAAATGTCCAACAATAAGAGAATATTTAAATATGTTACTATAACTGTAATAAGGAATATGAGGGAGTTATTAAAATATGCTTTCAGAAAGCATTTCATAAGATGGGAAATTCTCATAAAATCAGATATTAAAAAACTGCATATACAGAATGAGCTCAATAATGAGCTCATAGGAAAAGAAAGGAAATACATCAGTGTCAACTATATTCTTGGATTAGCAGGATCATAGGTGAATGTTTTCTCTCTCATATATTTCTGTTTTTCAAATTAAAATATAAAGGCATTTATTTGTTAAAAATTGAATCACACAAGCCAAAATTAATGGTTAGTCTGTAACATAACCGGCTTATATTCCTCAGGAATATCAGTGTCATGAAAGAAAATGAAAAGCAAGGGAAATGTTCCAGATTAGACAGTTAGAAAGACACGAAAATTAAATGCAATATGTGATCTTGACTTAGAACCTTGATCACAGGGAAATATGCTCTAAAGAATATTATTAGGACAACTGGCAAATTCTGAATAGGGACTATATATCCATGTGGTTATATTAAGAGAATGTCCTTGTTCTTAGGAAATATACACAGAAGTGGTTTTGCACATATGTGTACAAAACATTAAAAAATGGTTAATCTGGGTGAAGGGTATACACAATTTTTCTACACTATTCTTGTAATTTTTCCATTTTGAAATTATTTCAAAATAAAGTAAAAACTGATTATTCTAGGTAGGCCTGAAAAATCCATTTAAAGAGAAATAACATTTGATCGGTATTGCAAATTCATTATTTACTAGGAAATTCTAAGATCTGGTTCCTAAAACATTATGTAACATTTTCAGGTCAAATAACAAACTGTCTCCATGGAGAAACTGAGGTAGGAGATGGACAAATTCCTTCACTAATGGATGCTTTCACTGAGGCTGGAATTTCTCCCCACTCAGTAGCCACTAGAGGCCAAAGGTGCTTGGCAACACATCAAAGTAGGGCTCTCTGGGTGCTCGTATTTACACATATATGATGTATGAAAAAGGCTGCCATTTCAGTGACATACACAGAAAAATAGTTCCCCCATGGCCTCCATGCTGACTCCCCAGCTCTCTCAAGCCCAGCCTGGATCTATGGTGCCACTTATGGCTCAGCCTGGCCCTCTGCCTGGAATCTCGCATTATCTCATCTGAAAATTTCCCAGTCACATAAGTATTCCCAAATACAGCTGAAAACCACACCCCTCAGCCTCTCTGCTCAGTTCTACATGAAAAGATAAAACTAGACAGAAGAATTTTCAGATCAAAAAGCATTATGTATTGTCTGTTTTCTTAAATGTTAAGTTCCTCCAGAAAGAAAGAGCTCTATCTTAAGTATATTCTACCTAAGAATATAGAGGCACCCCAGACTCTCTGCTGCCATTGTCTGCTGTGGGGCTGAATATTTTACACAATACTTAATGTGTATTCAATATCATGATCACAAAATTAAAGACGTTAGTAAACTAATACTGTTTATGCTCTATTTGCTCTATTTGATGCTCTCTATGGCAGATTAGAATAATTTTAATTAAATTTACTAGCATAAGTATCAGTGGGAAAAGTTCAATTTCAAAAGATAGCCAAGTTCTAAGGAGAAGACAGTGAATACAAACTATAACTACACCTATAGATACTTCAACGACTCCAGCTGGCACATCTGACCACGTAACTCCTGATTACCAGATACTCTTCTGAAGACTTAAATTTTTTTTAATCTATTTAAAAAATCTGCACGGAGATATAAATACAAAATAGAGGTCTATATCTGAAAATAATTTCATTTAGTCAAATTCTAAATTTAAGATTATTTTCTAGAAATCATAGGGAATAGTACAAGCATTTTTGGTAGAGAAAGCAACCAGCTAACTCAACTTCTATTCCAATCTCCTTGTTTATCTTCCTATACTACACGGCTAGAATCCCAAAGCCTTGTTTTCCAGACTCCTTTTAACTAGCATTCTCAATGCAGTTTAGGTTTCACCATTCTGAATTTCACCTGAATTCAGAATCAAGTTAAGCAGGAGAGAAGAAGCACTCAAGGTTGTGTTGTGTTTTGTTTTGCTGCTCTAGATCCATTGGCTTGGCCAAAAAGTTCACTTGAGTTTTTCCATAAGATGTTACGGAAAAACCCAAACGAACTTTTTGGCCAAATCAATAGAAAGCAGAAGACAGCTTTGAAGCTAATAGTGCAGGCAGCAGTGTGATTGAGAATCACATCTAAAAGACAAAAAGGCAAATCATCCCAAAAGATAAAAGTTGCTTCGTGACTACTGGTTACGACTAAAGTGGAAGTGGTCAAACCAGAAATTAGCAGAGACATCCTGAGCCCCAGCTTCCTAAACTTAATAAAGGTAGCAATTCAGCAGTTCCCTTAGCAGATCATTTTTTTTCTTTTGTGCTTATATAGCTAGAGTGGTTTCCATTATCTGCAACTCCAACAAACACCCGTCTGAAAGCTTTCATGCTTTCAAATATCCAAAGCAATCTAAAGTAGTAGACTCTCAGTGGATAGCACTAATTGCACACATCATATAATTCTTTGTTCTCTTCTCTGATCTGTAACAACAAAAATAAAGCCTAGATTTTTAAAACACATCTACTCAATAGAGTGAGTCATTTTTTCATTCAAACTCACTATGATTTGATATTTGAAAATTGTAATAAAGAAAGGACATCCTAACTACTTCCAACTCTTGCTTCCTTGAACAACTAGAACAATGCCTTTCATACATCAGATCCTGAATACATGTTAGCAACTGAGTAAGGGCAGAATGATACAGGTGATTCAAACTAGTAGATAACCCAAAAGTACATTAGTTTTGATCTGGAGACAGCATATTAAATTGTGAGAATATTACAGATAAAATTATTAGCATGAAATCTATTTATTTTACAACTAGAAACACTGACAGAAAATAAAGGGGGCTCTATGTTAAAATTTTAGGAAATTTTTACAAAAGTTATTATAGCGTAATTTCCCAGAATGACAGAGGATCTCATCATATGGGTAATTTCCTCAGGATATTTCTGGTTTTCCAAAGACTTATGTTCTTTCCATTAAAAAAAGAACTTGATCTTTAAGGTCAAAAATCCACTTACAGAGGTAGATAGAATCTGTTTGATGAAAGGTCCCAACAGTACCAAGTACTTTTAGCCTGTGTGTGTGCTAAATCACTTCAGTCATGTCTGACTCTTTGTAGCCCCATGGACTGTAGCCCACCAGGTTCCTCTCCATGGGGATTCTCCAGGCAAAAATATTGGAGTGGATTGCCATGCCCTCCTCCAAGGGAGCTTCCCGACCCAGAGATGGAACCCCAGTCTCCTGCAGCTGCTGCAATGCAGGCAGACTCTTTACCAATAAGCCATGGGAAAAGCCCCAAATGAAAGTGAATTCCTGAATATTCAATTTGTGCAAAGCACTTTATTAATTGCCAAGGAAGGATTCAGTGGAATAGGGAACAAGTTCTCTATCCCGAAGAAAGCATGAGAAAGACAAGCTCTTACACTCTTTTGTTCCATCTATTTAAACAGAAAAAAAAAAAATCATTAACACTTCTGCAAACTGTTAGTAATCTTTATTTGGAGGAGTTGCTGGATATCTTATCTTCAATACTTACTCCTTCATTTTTCTTAATAATATCATGATATATTTTTAAATGAAAGCTCTTTTAATTGTCTCAGAACCTCATTAGTCAGCCAAAAAGAGCATAATGTTTCACAATGCCTACACTGAGAATCACTGTCCTTAGTGCTACAGAAAAGCTAAATGAGCAAAGGAGTGAATGGAAATGATACAGCTTAGCAAGCACAGATCCTCACTAAAGAACACCCACTCTCACTTGCAGCCTGTTCATAATCAGACACCCGCCTAAAACTTAACCATGACTCGAACCTTGCACATATGAATGAAGCAATTCAGTTCTTGCGAACTTGAATTCTTTAGTGCAGTAGCTAAAAGGTCAAGGAATTGGGTTAATGAGAACATGTCACTGGGGTGGCAATGCAGCAGTGAGTGGAGAAAATCAAAGTCAGACACTCTTTACTCTCCACTGCAAGTAAGACAGTCAAGGCAGTAAAAATGCTGTTAGGCAATATGACCTCACTTTTAATTTTTTTTTAGAAACATGATTATTTAGTTTATAGATTGCTGGTGCCCTTAGCGCTTCTTTTTGCTGTTAGCATCTTTCTTCTTTTAACCATTTCACTGGAGATTAGCACCTCTATAGAGGATGTATTAATACATGAAAAAGAAACTGAAGTGAAATTCAAGGTAGCCCAATTTCACTACTTGGCAATAAATTCAGCAAGAAAGATTTATTGTAAAGAAAAGACTAAGATGAATGGAATCGTCACCTTGGCTAAGTTCAACTTATTAAACAAGCAAACTTAAAACACTTAAATGGGAGGTTAATTATAATTCTTTGCTTTAAAATAGTCTCTGCTTTATAAAAAAGATTCCAGTTACAACTGTTTAACAGACATAAAATCTTTGGGTTTAAAGCATACTTTAGGGAGTTCCCTGGTGGTACAGCAGCTAAGACTCCATGCTCCCAATGCAGGGGGCCCAGGTTCAATTTCTGGTCAGGGAACACATCCCATATGCCGCAACTAAGTGTCTGCATACCACAACTAAAGATCCTGCATACCACAATGAGATCGGAGATCACAAGTGCTGCAACTAAGACCCAATGCAGCCAAATAAGTCAATAAATAATTTTTAAAATAATAAAATATACTTAACAAAATGTATTTTATATGTTTTACATATTTCAAGAATATACCTAAAGAAAACCTTACCTGTGTCATGGGGGGAGCTAGATGACTAAAATTATGGTTATTTTACTTCAGTGGGGTCACTGAGGGTCGGACAAGACTGAGCGACTTCACTTTCACTTTTCACTTTCATGCACTGGAGAAGGAAATAGCAACCCACTCCAGTGTTCTTGCCTGGAGAATCCCAGGGACGGGTAGCCTGGTGGGCTGCCATCTATGGGGTCGCACAGAGTCGGACATGACTAAAGTGACTTAGCTGACTTAGCTTAGGGCCTATCCAGAAGCAAAACTAAGTTCGATGATTTAGGTTTTCAACACTAACTTTATCTAATTTCATACCACTCTTTTTTGTATCATTCAAGTCTATAAGCAGAAAAAATAATGTGGGTCACAGATGAAAAGAAAATCTTATTTTCCAAAACTACAAAACAGAAAACAAGAATCACACATGTCAGAATCCCTGTATTCCAGAATTAGATGACTAGCTAATAACCTTGGACAACATAAACTTTCCAAATGAAATCCTTGAAATGATAAAAGGAAATACTTCAAAAGACAAAAATACTTTAAAGTTGATTCATGTCAATGTATGCCAAAACCAATAGAGTACTGTAAAGTAAAATAAAGTAAAATGAAAACAAAAAATAAATAAAATAAAGTTCCACAAGTTTGGAACTACCATTATAAAATCTTAATAATAATCTTTCATCCAGAAACACAATACTTAGTAATTACATTCCTTCTCAGTTATAGTCAACAAATGCCATTTGTTCTAGAAAGATGTGATATGTGAGGTGTTTGCCATGGGAATTACATGATTATCCTAGCTCCCTTGGAGTTTAAGCCTAGAAGAAAAACATCCAGATGGAAATAATCCCAGAGACACAGCATGCCACAGGCAGGCCCAAGAGGGGTCTGGGGGTGACATCAGTCAGAAGAGAAGAGGTGGGATGGGGCTTGGGTTACCAAGAAGGGCTTCATACCAGGTGGCATTTGAACTACACCAAAAAAGACAGAACTGGTATACCAGATTTAGACAAGGAGTGATATGGAAGGAGGGAGGGAGGAAGGAACGAAAAGAAAATGGGAAGGGACAAAGTGCCCTTTTCTGTTGTTTTGACTTTTTATTGGAAAATTCCAAGCTTTTATTAAAAAGAATAGTATAATAAATCACATACCTACATTCCACTTCAACAGTTACCAACACATGAACAACCTTGTTTCATCCCTTTTCTCACTCACTCCCATGTTCTACTCTCCTATGAGATTATTTTGAGGCAAATCCCAGATACCACATCATTTTATCAGTAAGGATTCCAGTATATTTCTTTAAAAGATAAAGACTCATTTTCTTTTACTTACTGTGATACCTGTTTTTATATTTATTTAACAAGCTGTCTTAAGTGCTTTACAGATACCAATTCATTTAATTCTCAAAATGATCCTAAAGATAGTTACTATTATTCCAATCATTTAACAGATGAGGACACTAAAGCCCAGAAGGCTAAGTAACTTGCCCAAGATTGGCCAGCTAAAAAGTAACAAGACAAAATTTTGAACCCAATGTTCAAGTTCAGACCAATGCTCTTATACATTGCACAACTCTATACTGTCAGTAAATACTTGGTTTACTTCTTCAGTGTCCAGGCATAACTTATGCAAGGGTCATTTTTACATTCTATGTTCCAACCTGTCTTCAAAAAGAGACAGTTAGTCCTTCTACCAAGTAGGAAAAGATACAATTGCTTGCTTATTCCAAGGGAATAACACTGGCCTTTTTAGCAGCTTTAGTACATATAATTCAAAGCAATCAAGAACTCTAGAAATTGCAGAATAGATGCAAGAATAGCAAGTCATTCCAACTCACTAAGTATATATATGCAACTGACAAGTAATGAACTATTTGTATATCATATTTTGATGACAAAAGCATGGAATTCTCAAACTACTTTTGAAAATCCAGTCTTATCGATTATACAACTGTATACCTTCTCATTGCAACACAGAAATGAAAGAACTCTCAGACACTACTGGAACATTATTTTGACTTGAACAAATGCCACAATTAATTTACTTTTAAGGAATCTGATGGTTTTCCCAATTCTTTCAAACAAGAGATTAACTGAATTAACTTAATTACTAAAATATGCTTACATATGTATATATAATATCTATACACTATATATACATATATATAAATGGCATCCAAGTTTACGTCCGAGCACCTACGTATCTGAAAAATACATAAGTGTTTGTATATTCTGTGTATGGATGTGACATACGATTTCAAAATACAGAAAAACTAATATCTGATTATGAATTTTTAAAATTGAATTCACATTACATTAAGTTTTAAAGTGAGTTCCAGAAAAAGAACCGTCTACTATAAAGTACTAAATAATGCACTTAAATAACTACTTTAACTGTGATAAGAGGCCTTCTCACATTCCTTTCCTGCAGTCAAGTGACACTCAGGAGAAAAACAGAAACATTCTTACTTTTGAAAACACAGTAATAATGTCATATAATGAGAGGTTTAACATAAATGTGCCTCTGGCTTGGATTAGGGCAAAATCCATTAGGAAGTAAAGGAAATAGCTCCTAAAGGAAAGATTTGATAATACTATGAGGAATGCTTATTTTACTAAGATAAAAAATACTATTTTTTCTTACTTTCTGGAGAAAAGAAAAGTGTACAACTTTTCACATGTTTTAAGCCTAATAGTTAACATCTGGCATTTTCACAGCTTCTAGAGCATAACGACTGTTCTTCAGAACAAAAGGGTTGAATACTTCTTTAGAAGTAGGATTCTCACTCCCAAAACTCTCTGTTCTTTGCTTGGGACCAATTTCTCACAACTTAAGTAATTTATGTTGCTATTTGCAATGCCAATTTGCAACTCAAGAGACACAAAAAGCTGTCATCCCCAAGGCTTTGTCTCTTCCCCCTGAACAATACTGATCCCCCGTGCCCTGCTTCACCTTTCCTTAGGTCCATAGACCTAACCATCCTGTAACCTATCATATAATTTACTTATTTATTACACCTATTGCTTACCCATCTCTGCAGTTAGAATGTGAGTTCCTAGAAAATAAGAATCTATGATCCCTTTATTGGCTTTGTTCTCTAGTTCTTAAAATATTGTCTGATACATACTAGGTGCTCAATAAATATCTGTTGAATTGGGGGTTTTAAATAACATTAATAGTAATGTTTTATGGCAAGCATGTATGGAAATGTGGAACCTATTACAGGTCAGGCATCAACTGTGTGCCATATATCCATTTTAAAAACTCTTAACAGACTGGGGAAATACCTACAATTTTACTGATGAGAAACATATCATCTACAGAGATTAAGTAACTTCACAGCAAGTAAAGCTCATTCAAGATATTTTCACCTTGAAGTATGACTGAACTTGATTTCTTAAAGGACTATTCCATTATATCTTTAAATATCCAAACACCTCCAGTAAGTACAACATGTGAGTTATAAATAAATAAAATGAGTTATAAATAAAATCTGAGTTAAAGTTTGTCAAGTGTCTTCACAAATTACGGCAAACACAAGACTGAGACCCTAATAATAATTATAAAATTACTTTGCTCTTCTTTGCTATAATTATACTGTTTCCTCAGTCTTAGCATCAGAAGAATAATTTCTGTAATCCTTTCCAATTTATAACATGCTTTACAAATATTATCAAATTTAGCTACCAATTAAAAAGTGCATCTATAATTCTTACTCTTCAACTGACTCCAAACTGAGAACATCTTACCCAAATTGGACCTGAATGAGACAGACACTCAGAGATTTCTTAATTAGCAATTTCTATAAATTTTCAGAACAGATAATAGTTTACAAACTAGGAGAAAAGCAACATAGTTCTACAAACTGAGTTGGAGTACAGCTGGGGCCTGGTCAGCATGCCAAAATTGGTGGAAGCCATCCTCCTACTGTTCCAGTTACTAACATCTTGACTTCACTTTTCCTAGGAAATGCTAATAGGAAAATAAACAGAAAAATTTTCCAACTAAGAATCATCCCTTCATTCTTCCATAAATTACTTGTTTTGCTTTTTTTTAATATATATTTTTTTTATTGAAGTTTAGTTGACTTACAATGTTTCAGGTGCACAGCAAGGTGATTCAGTTATACAAATACATATATATTATTTTTTAAATTATTTTCCATCATAGGTTATTACAAGATATTGACTATAGTTCCCTATACTATACAGTAAACCTTTCTTGTTGCATATCTATTTTTAAATCAGAAATCTAGCATTTTATTCATACTAAGTCAAAGAAGTGGAGTCAAAATGTCATAATTTTTTAGGCAAAACTTTGTAAGTTTTATAAGACATATATTATACAAATTAACATAAATGTATACAAAAGCTTTTCTACAATAATTGATAAAGGCTTTGGAAAGAACATCAAAAAATAAAAGATGGGGAAATTAGAGAACATAAACTAAATAAAATGGGATCATTGAATATGAAAAAGTGAAACAAACTAGATAAAAGTAAAAGATCATCATATGGTCCAGTTGTTTTTAAACATGACTGCTCATTAGAAACATATCTGGAGCTCTGGAGAAAAACAGCAGGAAAAAAGCAATACCTGAGCATTTTTATTTTTTAAAAAAGTTTCAAGATAATTCTGAAATGCATCTGGATCTTAAAAAGTGATTACAAGTTTTTCTATTAAATTGTAGCTTTGGTGATGGAGTTCTATTATTTTTCTGTTGATCAATCTTGATATAGTGGTATTAAGTGAATAATAGTTACATAATCACAATAGTAGATGTTTATCAGTTTTTCACAATCAGTAGCCAGACAAAATATAAAAGATAACTACAATTGCATGCCATAATGGGAACATGATTAACTTAACATTATAAAATAATTACATATAATTTGGTGGGGGTGGACGTCGAGCAGAGTGATCTGGTAAATGGAAGTGCACATTTTTGCACCCAACCAACCAGTGTGTCTTTTGGTTGGTGCATATAATCAATTTACATTTAAGGTAGTTATCAATATGTATGTTCCTATTACTGTTTCCTTAATTAAATTCAGTTCAGTTGCTCAGTCATGTCCAACTCTTTGCAACCCCATGAACCGCATCACACCAGGCCTCCCTGTCCATCACCAACTCCTGGAGTCCACCCCAACCCATGTCCATCAAGTCGGTGATGCCATCAAACCATCTCATCCTCTCTCATCCCCTTCTCCTCCTGCCCTCAATCTTTCCCAGCATCAGGGTTTTTTCAAATGACTCAGATCTTCACATGAGGAGGCCAAAGCATTGGAGTGTCAGCTTCAACATCAGTCCTTCCAATGAATACCCAGGACTGGTCTCCTTTAGGATGGACTGGTTGGATTTCCCTGCAGTCCAAGGGACTCGCAAGAGTCTTCTCCAGCACCACAGTTCAAAAGCATCAATTCTTCGGTGCTCAGCTTTCTTCACAGTCCAACTCTCACATCCATACATGACCACTGGAAAAACCATAGCTTTGACTAGATGGACCTTTGTTGGCAAAGTAATGTCTCTGCTTTTGAATATGCTGTCTAGGTTGGTCATAACTTTCCTTCCAAGGAGTAAGCATCTTTTAATTTCATGGCTTCAATCACCGACTGCAGTGATTTTGGAGCCCAGAAAAGTAAAGTCTGACACTGTTTCCATCGTTTCCCCATCTATTTCCCATGAAGTGATGGGACCAGATGCCATGATCTTAGTTTTATGAATGTTGAGCTTTAAGCCAAGTTTTTCACTCTCCTCTTTTACTTTCATCAAGAGGCTCTTTAGTTCTTCTTCACTTTCTGCCATAAGGGTGGTTTTATCTGCATATCTGAGGTTATTGATATTTCTCCCAGTAATCTTGATTCTAGCTTGTGCATCCTCCCGCCTAGTGTTTATCATGATGTACTCTGCACAGAAGTTAAATAAGCAAGGCAACAATACACAGCCTTGACGTACTCCTTTTCCTATTTGGAACCAGTCTGTTGTTCCATGTCCAGTTCTAACTGGTGCTTCCTGACCTGCATACAGGTTTCTCAAGAGGCAGGTCAGGTGGTCTGGTATTCCCATCTCTTTCAGAATTTTCCACAGTTTATTGTGAACCACACAGTCAAAGGCTTTGGCATAGTCAAATTAAGTTTCCTTAATTATTTGGGGTTTCATTTTCTGTAGGTCTTTTCCTTCTCTTGTGTTTCCTGCCTAGAGAAGTTCCTTTAACATTTGTTGTAAAGCTGGTTTGGTGGTGCTGAATTCTCTTAACTTTTGCTCATCTGGAAAGCTTTTGATTGCTCCATCAAATCTGAAGGAGAGTCTTGCTGGGTAGAGTATCCTTGGTTGTAGGTTCTTCCCTTTCATCATTTTAAATATATCATGCCATTCCCTTCTGGCTTGTAGAGTTTCTGTTGAGAAATCAGCTGATAGTCTGACAGGAGTTCCCTTGTATGTTATTTGTCGTTTTCCCTTTGTTTCTTTTAATATTTTATCTGCCTTTAATTTTTGCCAGTTTAATTACTGTGTGTCTCGGTGTGTTCCTCCTTGGGTCTATCCTGGTTGGAACTCTCTGTGCTTCCTGGACTTGGTTGACTATTTCCTTTTCCATGTTAGGTAAGTTTTCAGTTAATTATCTCTCCAAATATTTTCTCAAGTCCTTTCTCTCTCTCTTCTCCTTCTGGGACTCCTATAATGTAAATGTTTGTGTGTATAATGTTGTCCCAGGGGTCTCTTAGGCTCTCTTCATTTCTTTTCATTCTTTTTTCTATATTCTGTTCTGTGGCAATGATTTCCACCATTCTGTCCTCCAGGTCATTTATCTGTTCTTCTGTTTCAGTTATTCTACTATTGATCCCTTCTAGTGTATTCTTCATCTCTGTTTGTTTCTTCTTTAATTTTTGTAGGTCTTTGGTAAACATTTATTTCATCCTCTCAATTTTGGCTCCATTGTATTCCCGATCCTGGTTCATCTTCACTATCATTATTCTGAATTCTTTTTCTGGAAGGTTGCCTACCTTCATTTCATATAGTTGCTTTTCTGGGGTTTTACCTTGTCCCTTCATCTGGAACATAGTTTTCTGCTTTTAATTGTGATTTATTTTCTGTACTATGGTTTTTGCTTTATCTGCTGTAAGACTGTGCTTCTTTTTGCTTCTTCTGCCTGCCCTCTGATGGATGAAGCTAATAGGCTTGTGTAAGCTTCTTGATGGGAGGGACTGGTGATGGCAAAAACAGGGTCTTGCTCTAATGGGCAGGGTCTTGCTCAGTAAAGTTTTAATTGCAATTATCCGCTGATGGGTGGGGTTTCATTCCCTCCCTGGTAGTTGCTTGGCCTAAGGCAACCCAGCTGTAAGGTTAATGGCAAACTCCAAGAGGGTTTATGCCAAAGGGGAATCTTCCAGTGCCACTGTCCCTGTAGTGAGCCCTTGCCAACCCATGCCTCCACAGTGGGCCCTCCAACACTAGAAGGTAGGGAAATTCAACTTTCTGTTACAAAACAGGATGCTCCTAAATCCTGTAAAAATTATCCTTATTCCTTAAGACCTAACTCAAATGTAACAATCTCTGTCATTTCCCCTGACCTTCCCTCAACCCTCCACAAAGTTTCATCATCTGTCCAATTCTCCACACACTCATCACACAACTGATTTTCCTGATGGGCTATTATTAGCCATCCACATAAGAGCAAAAGCCATAGCCAGACCTACATGGTACCTCGCTTAGCAAATGTGGCTAAATTGAATTAAAAATATACTACTTATGAAATCCACAGAATTAATCTTCCTGGAGAAAATATTTAAATAATACATGACCTTTGACTTATTCGAGGATTACATTTTAAACGTCCTCTTTGGCAGCTAAAAATCAAAACAGCAACAACCAAATATTTAAACAAAATGGGAAAATTGGGATACAGAAGTTACATAGTGATTGATATTACACTAAGGCACTGGCTGTCAAGGGAGGGCAGTCTGGAAATTATTGAAGATATTTCACAGTGACTGCAGAACCAGGAATGTTAAACATCCTGAATTAGGGAGAGAGTCCTGTACACTGAATACCTACCCCACATCCTGCTAATTTTCTAATCAAATTTTCTACACCTCCATATAGGTGAAGCTATCTGAGCTTGAGTCTAATTCTGCTTTATATACAAACAAGAATTTAAGCAACACATTGGCTTTTCTCAGAATAAAACTACCATGTAAACTGAGAGAAGACTGTACTTTATTTTTGTAACTTCATGAAGAATTGTTTAATATTTGGTAAAATCAGATCCCTAACAGCAACATACCCATCTGTTCTTAGGACTCCAGGAATTGAGCACAGAGTACATACATGACTGTGTATTGTATCTATACAATATCTATAATTAAAAGACGCTTACTCCTTGGAAGTAAGAGTCGTGTCCGACTCTTTGTGAACCCGTGAGCTTACTCCTTGGAAGGAAAATTATGACCAACCTAGACAAGCATATTAAAAAGCAGAGACATTACTTTGTCAACAAAGGTCCGTCTAGTCAAGGCTATGGTTTTTCCAGTAGTCAGGTACGGATGTGAGAGTTGGACTATAAAGAAAGCTGAGCGCCGAAGAATT
>SJYX01004901.1:85879-129170 GCA_006410675.1 Oreotragus oreotragus | reverse complement strand
CTTTTGATGAATCTGTGAGGGAGAAAGTGGTGTCCCCGTCCTATTCTTCCGCCATCTTGACAAAGTCCTGATTGTGTTTTTTGATGCACTCCAAGGGGGTGCGGCAAACCCACTCCAGTTTTCTTGCCTGGAGAACTCCATAGGCTGCCTATAGTCCGTGGGGTCACAAACAGTCAGACGTGACTGAAGGCACTGAGCACAGGCATCTGATTTTAAGAGTTTTTAAAAAACAGCTACTGTATTCAAGGCCAGTATTGGCAGAGAATGCCAGAAGACAAACAGGGAATCCACAAATAAGTCCACACAGATAAGTCAACTGATTTCTGCCAAAAGTGCAAAGCAATCTAATGGAGAAAAGATAACGTTTTCAGCAAATGGTGCCAGGGCAAAGCCCAGAACCCACCCCAAACAAAAACTCAATTGGTTTCTTGCATATGATTTCACATTGAAAGGGACTGGAGACTTGAATGAAACCTATGGGAAACAAATACAGGAGAAAATCTTCAGAACTCAGGGCTAAGCAAGGGATTCTTAGACTCACCCCTAAAAGCACACCTGTAGTAGGAAGAACTCACAATTTGGAACTCATCGAAATGAAAAACCTTTGCTTTGTGAAAGATGGCTCAGCTGGTAAAGAACCCACCTGCAATGTGGGAGACCTGGGTTCAATCCCTGTGTTGAAAAGATCCCCTGGAGAAGGGAAGGGCGACCCACTCCAGTATTCTGGCCTGGAGAATTCCATGGACTACAGTCCATGGGGTTGCAAAAACTCGGACACGACTGAGTGACTTCCATTTTCCATTAAAAGAATGTGAAAAGAAAAGCTATAAAGTGGGAGAAATTACTTGCAAGCTGCATGTTTGACAAAGGACTAACATATATAAAGGCCTCTTAAAACCTAATAGCAAAAAAGATCCAATTAGAAAATGACATAAGAGATAGTTCGTGAAAGAGGCTATTTAGACGGAAAACATGAAAATATATTCAACGTCATTCGCCATTAGGGAAACATGTAATAAAACTGCAATGAGGGAGCACTACCGACCTATCAGATGCAAATATGCAAATCAGCAAAACACGGAATGCGGGTGAGCATGCAGAGAAGCGGGACCCTCATTCACAACTGGCGGGAACGTGTAATGACTGTGTTCAGTTGTGTCTGACTCTTGGTGATCCCAAGGGTTGTAGCCCACCAGGCTCCCCTGTCCACAGAATTCTCCAGACCAGAACAGCGGAGTGGGTTTCCATTTCCTACTCCAGGGATCAAATCTTCGTCTCTTGCATCTCCTGCACTGGCAGGCAGATTCTTTTATCACTGGGCCATCTGAAATGATGGGGGACCTGTCAAAAGTAATCAGACAACATGTAACCTTTCATATGTTTGGCATGTTGGCACATTTCCAGGGTTTATCCACATGGCTAGCGTGTGCCACAACTGCAACCTTTCTATAGGTGGGCCATATTCCATTGTGTGCCTGTTCCCCATTTGGTTGGTTCCGTCATCTATGGATAGATATTTGAGTTGTTTCCACCTTTGGGGCATTTTGAATAGATGTGTTAAGAGCATTTCGGCACAGATCTTGCCTGGGATGATGAAGCTTCTGGACCTGGATCTGGGGACGTTACACAGCACTGTGGATGTGCTGCTAAATGTCCAGTGGAAGGTGGTTCTGGTGGGGAGCCTCATGCCATGTGATTTCACCACGATTTTAAAGAATCCTTAAAAAGGGAAAGAATAGAAGGGAAAGAAAGGACTCACCGCTAAGCTTGAAGAGGTGCTCATAGGCGAAGATGGGGCAACTTTAGTGTCCTTAAGCTGATGAGCTCTGAGGGATGGAACACGATGACGGTGTTTAAGTCCTTGAGTCTGTATTAATGTGGAACACTGGCCACTGCTGGGGTATGTCGGGTTCCTACTCATTATTTTGAAAATTGCTAAACAAAGGAAAAGAAATAAGTATTTATCCCTGCTTTGCATATAAGAATTTGACTTCTGGGTGAAGAGATAGGTGAAATGGGAGGTTTCTTGGGATAAAAATATTTTAGCTGTCAAGTAAAGACTTAATGTTAGAATTAGAAGGCCATTGTTTTCAACCCTTCGTGGATTGATGGGCTTGCTATGATCATCAACAGTTGCTAAAGTCAGAAAAAGCAATACCCAGCAGACACTGGAGGGGCTTCCCAGGTGATGCTCGTGGTAAAGAACTCACCTGCCAGCGCGGCAGACGCAAGAGATACGCACTCGACCCCTGGGTCAGTAAGCCCTTGAGAAAGAAATGACAACCCAGTATCCTGGCCTGGAAAATCCCATGGACAGAGCAACCTGGTGGGCTACCGTCCATGGGGTCACCAGGACTCGGCAGCAACAAAGCATGATCACACACAGCAGACACCAGGAGTCCCCGACGGAAGCCCAGCCCAGCCCTGCGTGTGAAATCCTCCTGCCAGAAATGAAAACCCAATCTGATATCAAGCCTCAAAATCTAACTCCAGCTTCACGAGAGCCTCGGGGCCAGGGAGATGCATTTATCATCAGAATCCAGACTCAGAAAGAGCTCCAGGAAAGTAAACCCAATTTCTTTCCCCAAAACACTGTGAACGAAGGAGGGTGGGGGTGGCAGGTCTTCGGATCAAAAAAATAAATAAATAAAGTTTTTAGAGACGCATGGACCAGTCTCCAAGTATAGATTTTACTTGCATTCAAATTCAAACTAACAAAATTAAAAGTGTAGCTAGTTGGTCAAATTGAAACATATTATTGGATATTAGATGCTACTATGGATATGCTTAAGAAGACCTTTCTTTAAGAGAGGCACACTAATATATTTACAGATGAAATCTAATCACAATTTTAATTAAATGTTTACTTTAGGAAAGATGAGTAAGTAAAAGGAAAAAAAAAAGAAAACCCTCTCTGCCTCTCTCCTCAAGCAGAAGTTGCTCTCTGCTCCAGGCTGGTCTGTTGGAGTCGCTGCTGCTGCGTCCCAGCCCCTGGGGTGAGTACGGACTCTGCACCTGGCTTCCCGGAGCCCTGATCTGGCTCCGGAAGGAACTGTGCTCCTGTGCCAAAGGGGAGGATACCCACATTCTGTCTACCGGGGAAAGTGGCTCATGGGAGGCTCAGGAGGAGTATGATGTTCTGAAGGGCAGTAAGGGGTTGTATTTCTGAGTCCAGGAAGCCAGAGGGCAGGGGAGCAACCTGTGGAGGGGTCATGACCTCTGCACTCCAGGCTGTTGGCAGTGGACCACAAGCCCTGCAGTCCCAAAGGCACCCAACCCCGAGTGCCCCCTGGAAGGACTGATGCTGAGGCTGAAGGCCTAATACTGGGCCACCCGATGTGAAAGAGCCAACTCACTGGAAAAGACCCTGATGCTGGGAAAGACTGAGGGCAGGAGAAGAGGGGGACGACAGAGGATGAGATGTTTGGATGGCTTCACTGACTCACTGGACATGAGCAAACTCCGGGAGACAGTGAAGGACAGGGAAGCCTGGCAGTCCATGGGATCATGAGTCAGACGTGACTTAGTGACTGAACATCTCCAACACCAGGTCCTGCAGAAGCTACGGGATTCAGGCCACGTTCCTCCCCGTCCTTGCTGTGCTATGTGGGACACCTCATTGGCCTCTCTGAGCCTCAATTTTCTCGCCTATAAGTGGAAATGACCAGGACTTGGTTGATAGGGTTGTTGGGGACAGTAGATACGGTAATGCTGATAAAAGTCTCAGTGCAGTGCGCACAATCCGCAGGGCCCACTGTGGGGAGCGGCCCTTCTCATGGGCAGGCGGGTGGCCTCTGTGTCTGCAGTTGTCTCCGTAGGAGGTTGTATCTAATGCCCTCTTGTCTCCTCAGACTGTCAGGGGCTTCTTTTCCCATTGCTTATGCCCTTTTCACGAATTTTCATCTTTGGAGGACTTTTAATAGGCAATTGGAGTGAAGCCTGTTGGGCATTTGAAGCAGGAGCCCAGGAAGTCCAAAGCTGGGTGGGCAGCCAGGGCAGGGGAGCGGGCGAGGGTGAGAGCGGCAGCGGATAAGGGGGTAGCGCTCCTGCAGCCCAGGGGCGAAGGTGCCAACAGGGGGGGCCATCCGTGCAGACCTGCCGCCAAGAGTCTGGCCTGCTGAACCGCTGAAAGGAATCCCAGGGCTGGGAATTCNCAAAGCTGGGTGGGCAGCCAGGGCAGGGGAGCGGGCGAGGGTGAGAGCGGCAGCGGATAAGGGGGTAGCGCTCCTGCAGCCCAGGGGCGAAGGTGCCAACAGGGGGGGCCATCCGTGCAGACCTGCCGCCAAGAGTCTGGCCTGCTGAACCGCTGAAAGGAATCCCAGGGCTGGGAATTCAGAGGCCATGGGGAGCTTCAGGTCCCCAGGGGACCTTTGTGAGTCCAGTGCGGGGATGGGGCCATTTGTGCTGGGCAACCAGTGTGTGGACAGAAAGGAGGAGGATCCAGGGAGAGCAGGCTTGGAGGCAGGGGGGCCCCGGGAAGAGGACTGGGCTTGTCTGCTGATGTGTGTGTGTATATGTGTCTGTCTGTCTGTCTATAAACTGTTCATCTTATCTATCTGTCCATCATCTATCTATGAATCTATCTACATCTGTCATTCTATCCTATCATCTACCTATTACCTATGTATTCAGTTCAGTTCAGTTCAGTCGCTCAGTCATGTCCAACTCTTTGTGACCCCATGGACTGCAGCATGCCAGGCCTCCCTGTCCATCACCAACTCCCAGAATTTACTCAAACTCAAATTATCTGTATATAATTTATCTCTATCTATCTATCTATCATCATCGATCTGGGCTTCCTAGGTAGCTCAGTGATAAAGAATCCGCCTGTCAATGCAGAAGATGCAGGAGACACAGATTCAATCCCTGGATCAGGAAGGTCCCCTGGAGGGGGATATAGCAACCCACTCCAGTATTCTTACCTGGGAAATTCCATGGACAGAGGAGCCTGGTGGGCTACAGTCCATGGGGTCGGAAAGAGTCAGACACGACTGACTACTTACATACACGTCATCTATCTACCTACCAACACTTACCTGTCTATCTCTCCATCCACCTGTCTATCTAAATGTGAGAATGACTGGGGTCCAGGAGAAACCCAGAGGATTAAAGAGAGCATGCTTCCTTCCTCTAGCTAGAGCACGCTGGCCTGGGCCTGCAAGGTGTCTGCCCAGTGAGAAACCTGGTTGCGTGTGAGCAGGTGTGAGCAGCAGGTGGGCTGGCAGGGATGCTGCGGTTCCAGCGTCAAGGCAGAGTGCCAGAGGAGGCCCGCGGAGACGGCGACAGCCAGCCAGGGAGATGAAGGCACACCTGGGCCTGGCACTCAGGTGAGAGTGGGACGTGTCACAAAGCTCGCCCCTCAGGCCCCGTGGATGGGAAACAGCTGGAGTGGAAAATAACTACCGGCTTATGCCTCCCTCCTCAGTTCAGGCAGAGGGCGGGCGGGCAGCGCTGGACGAGAGCATCTCTGCACGTGCCTGTTCCTCCCGGCTGCCCCAGCTCGCGGTCACTCCCAGCCTATGGGAGGGGCTGGGGGCCAGCTTGCTGAGCCAGAGGGAACCCGGTGGAGTGCTGAGTGGGGAAGGGTCTTGGCCTCTCTCAGCACGGCCTTGATGGCTTCAGACAAGCAGAAACTTCATCTGGGATCCCAGGGTCCACTGGAGCCCAGGGCTGTGATCAAGGCTCCCAGCTCCCTGTCCTCCCCTCCTCACCTCTGCCAGTGTCCACAGACGCCTGGTCCATGCTGGACGCCAACCCCCCCATCACTGGAAATGGATTTTTACTGATTTTTCCTCCTTTATATTCTCCTGATATTACAGTATTTAAAATTCCTGAGCCTCTGATGATTCACATCCTCAACAAATGCGTTCATATTTCTGTCTCTGGGAAACAGTCAAAAGATTTGGGGAGGAGAGGCGGCTTTGTGGGGGCAGGAGTTCAAGCCCTCACCCTGAAACCCATTCAGAGTAGCTCTGGGTGCATTAAAAACTGTGTGCGTCCCAGCGTCCTTGTCTCTAAGTAGGAAATTTTCATCGCTAAGGTTTATTGAGTCTTACTATGGGCTCAGTACTTGTCTAAGTGTTTTCTATGAATTATTCATGCGGTTTCAACCCAAGCGGGAGCCGAGCCCAGAGGCCGTCGTGGCTGCCACCATCATCACCGCTGTCTTCGTCACCATTGCCAACACCATCGCCATCACCACCATTGTCATCGTCTTTGTCCAGCCTGCACAGCTGGATTCCACTCCACCCTCCTGCTCCGGGGCCCCTGCTCTGAGAATTCAAAGGCTTCTGCACTTCTATTTGTGATGGCACACACATCACAAGTGGTACCTATGGAATGCTCCATAAATGTTTGTTCTCTTGTTCCCTAAAGCGCATCATGGTTAAGATGCAATCAGCTCCTTATCCAAAGTCGCTGGCTAACGTGGTGCCTGATATGAAGGCCTCTGAAAAGAGTTGTGTAGACGTGCTCATGCAGAATGCTCTCTTTGTAATTCTGGGTGGACGTGAGATCCCTGAAATTCCTTTTGGGGTCCTCCTCTGGCCTCATCCTGCTCGGCGCTGGGAGCTGCAGATGGTGGAGCAGGGCTGCGAAGGGCTGACAAGGCCTGTCCATCACCCACCCGGGGGGCTCCTTGGGGACCGTCTGTCTCTCCCGTTCTTCCACGGGAGCTGACTGCATGGATGAGCAAACTGTCCAGCAGGGCAGGAACCCAAGCCTAGGGCAGGGGTGCATGCCCGACCAGGTCCAAGGAGGATGAAGGGGCCCCAGGACAGCCTGTAGGCCCAGGCTGGAGCTGGGTGGAGGCTGCTGGAAGCCCTTCAGNGAGCTGACTGCATGGATGAGCAAACTGTCCAGCAGGGCAGGGACCCAAGCCTAGGGCAGGGGTGCATGCCCAACCAGGTCCAAGGAGGATGAAGGGGCCCCAGGACAGCCTGTAGGCCCAGGCTGGAGCTGGGTGGAGGCTGCTGGAAGCCCTTCAGATGGAATATGTGGGTCCTTGTGATGCAGAGAGGGCTGGTGTGCAGACAAGCTGGCTCTGTCCTTGACAGGGCGCCTGCAGCAACGGGCCTCCCAGCGAGGCTGCCCAGGGAAAGGGGCTCACCCAGGAGCTTTCAGGGACCAGGGCAGCTGGTGGGCTGTGTGCTGGCCCTCTCTGTGAGCTGACAGGGACAGTTTGGAAGGGAAACCACGTGGCCCCACGCGCCCTTGGGCCACAGCCTCTGCGAGTCCTGTTCTTCAGCCTCCGCTTGGCACCAACCTGTCAGCTTAGCCTCGGGGCCCCCCTCTGTTCCCTGGTGAAAACAAACGCTGTCGGTGGGCTGTGTGCTGGCCCTCTCTGTGAGCTGACAGGGACAGTTTGGAAGGGAAACCACGTGGCCCCACGCGCCCTTGGGCCACAGCCTCTGCGAGTCCTGTTCTTCAGCCTCCGCTTGGCACCAACCTGTCAGCTTAGCCTCGGGGCCCCCCTCTGTTCCCTGGTGAAAACAAACGCTGTCGGAAGCAGGACAGCTGCTGATTGAGTCACGGTGGTGGGTGTATTTCTGGTCCTTTCTTCTTAACTAGCCGGGCAGACCTGTCCTCAAGGGGCTGCTCCGTCACCGTGACCGAGGGCCCCCAAGGCCGCAGACCTTCCCCTCGGGGAGCTGCAGAGCAGCCAGCTGGACGCAGGACACAGTGGTTACCCGGTTTCCTTGACTCATCCACCCGGCCCGGGAGGGTCCTCCCGCGTGCTGGGTGCTGCCTTCTGGACGGGTGTGTGGCAGACAGCAGGGCAAGGCCGAGCCCCAGGAGGTTCCTTTCCAGCTGGAAGGAGGGAGGAGAGAGAAAAATTAGCAACAGGTGAATATATGTGTACCCATGGCGACGCGCAGCCTGGACCCACACAGGGGAGGGATCTGATCTCAGCCTGGGGCTAGGGATGCCCTCGGCAGGAAGTGACTTTCAAACTGAGAAGTGGGGGCTGAGAAGGGACCCACTGAGCATGACGAGAGAGCCCCCCTGGCCACCACGGCGGCAGCGGCCCCACCCTTGGTGGAGAGCGACGTGGGTGTCCTAGCTGTGGACGCAGAGCCTGCCCAGGGAAGGGGAGCAGCCGGAACAAGCGTGGGGAGAGGAAGCGGCCAGGCCGGGACGGCTGAAGGCTGCTCTTGTCATTTGGGCTCGGACCTGACGCCCGGTGGGAAGGCACTGCGGGACTTCCAGCACGACGGTCCCACGCCAGGCGCAGGGCAGATGGCGGAGACGTGAGGGTGCAGGACTGGAGGCGGGTCGGGAGCTACCACAGGGGTCTGAGGGGCAGGGAGGCGCCGGACGGTGGTGGGGCAGTGCTGGCGTGAGAGCAGCCAGCGCGCTGTGTGCCTGTCTCTTATACACATCTAGATGTGTATAAGAGACAGNTGGAGGCGGGTCGGGGGCTACCGCAGGGGTCCGAGGGGCAGGGAGGCGCCGGACGGTGGTGGGGCAGTGCTGGCGTGAGAGCAGCCAGCGCGCTGTGTGCTGAGGTTCCAGCTGATGGGGTCTTCTGGCTCTTGAATACAGTGTTCAGAGAAAAGAGGCAGGCCGAGGACTGCTCCAGCGTTACGTGTGTTTGCTTCCAGGGACAGCTGGGGACAGAACAGAGCTGTTTGATGGGGAAGACCAAGGGAAACGGAACCTTGTGGGTGGTATTTGTATCCTGGAAGAGTGATGCTGAGTGGGTCTGGAAAGAGAAATGGGAGAGTTTGAAAATTCTTTGAGGGTAATAAAAGTCGAGTCTGGATGAGGGCCTGAAGGCAAGCGAGGGGTCAAGACTGATTGCTGGGGCTCTGCAGCCTGTCCAGGGCAGCCTGGCTGGTTGCGGGTGGAGCACACTCAGGCTCAGAAGTGTGTACTCAGCTTCCACATTCTAGGCACCCCTCTTTGTGAGGTTAGACCAACACAATGCTCATGCTAATGTTATTTCCTGAGCACCTGGGAGGAACCAGGTATCCCCCAGATGGCTGGGGAAGTCTCAGTCCCAGCTGCCCACAGAGAGACCAGCTAAGAAGAGATGTCTCAGGGCAGCGGAGGCCTGGCAGCACCGTNGAGGGCTGGGGGGAGGGGGAAGAGGAGGCTGGGGAGAGGACATAAAAGATAACGACGACGTGGTCCGAGGGGATGGGCTTAGGAAAGAGAGGCCTGTCTGGCAGGATCCGAAGCAACAGGACTGGAAGAACAGGGGGTCCCCACTGGCTTGGGGCCTGCAGACACACAAAGACAGTTTTTCAGAGAGCAGACATACACGGATTTGCGCACCTCAGCGCCCTGTGCCAAGACGCCAGAGCACACAGACAAACGCCAGACAAAAGCCAGAATCTGAAGGAAGAAGGAGCACCGGGAAGAAACAATGGAATGGAGCTGGGGTCTTGGGTCCTTGTCCCGCCCGGCAACCACTGAGCACGTCGATCCCCCTGTGAAGTCATGCCTGCTATTCTGTTGAAGAAGAATTCCAAGTACCCGATGAACCCACTTTGTATCTATTGGTTTGACCATACATTGGCTCACAACATACACAGGCCACACAGCTGCCTCCTCAGTGCCACAGTAACCCTTCCTTGTTCCCTGAGGAAAGACTTACTGGGTCCCTACTAGATGCAAGGCCTCAGGGATTCAGAGATGCTGAGATACTGTCTTTGCTCTGCAGAAGCTCAGCCTGGGCCCTCGTGGAGAAGGGAACGGAATGGGGACCACAGAGGAGCCACCAAGTGGACATATGCCCTCGGGTAAGGGAAGCTGGCTGCAGTTCCTGGCATCCTCCAAGGAGAGCTGGAAGGAAGAAGCCAGTTCTGGTAGTAACTCAGCACCACTTGTGGGTGAAGGCACCCTAGACCACCATCTGCCCAGCAATCAGACAGACTTCTGACCTTGAAGACTGGTGAAGCTCGTGGTCACAAAGCTCACAAAACAACCCTGGGCAGGTCCGCCTCCCATGGGCTTCCTCGTCTCTAAGAGGAAGGGGCTGCGCGCTGTTCAGTTCTGCAGCTGTGCTAGCCACGGAAAACTCTGGAAACAAAATCTCAAGCAGTACTAATGGCTCATACCTACCGAGCACTCATGACATGCCAGGTACAGTCCTAAGTGTTCGACATGAATGAGTCCACTCAGTTCTCACAGTACCCCCATAAGCTGGGTACTAGAATAGCCACCCCCTCCAGTGTTCTTGCCTGGAGGATCCCAGGGACAGCGGAGCCTGGTGGGCTGCCATCTGTGGGGTCGAACAGAGTCGGACACGACTGAAGCGACTTCTCAACAGCAGCAGCGGCAGAGAAAGCACATCTACCAAATATGAAGTGATTTGCTTGAAGATCCAACATACAAACCACATGTGTACACCCTGGTCCCTGCAGACCTGACTCTAGACTCTCAGGGTCAGAATCCGCCTTGTAATGCATGGGATGCGGGTTCGAGCCTTGGTCAGTCGGGGAACGAAGATCCCACATGACACAGGGCAACTAGGTCTGTGTGCTGCACCTACTGAGCTCACGCCACGACTGGAGAGCAGCCCACCAGCTACAGTTAAAACACTGCTCCTACAACAGAAGATCCCAAGGGCCACAGCTGAGACCTTATGCAGCCCCAAACAAGTTTTCGTGTTTTTTTTTTTAAAGACTCTCCTTTGCAGATGCTGACCCATCCCCCTGTAGGACCTTAAAAGCCGCCAGCAGGGTCCTGTGAGCGGGGAGGCAGCAGAGCAGGGTAGAGGAAGCCTTCATTTCAGAGCCAAGAGCTCAGCTCACGTCCCAGCTCTGTCGCTTGCTGACTCAGCAAGTTACTTGAGCAAATTCCTTAAACTTTCCAGACCTTGCTTCCCTCACAGGGGTTGCATGAACACTAAATGAAAACATGGATTCAAAGCACCCACAACAGCGTCTGTAGTAGATAGTAAAAAAAAAAAAATAGAGCAACTCTTGTTCTCATCCAGATGGGTGCAAGGGGCAGCAAAGGGAATGCAAGACGGGTACCGTGGTGGGCTAATCCTTGAGCCCCAGCCTGGCTACGTTTCAGGGATGGAGACCATCCGAGGGCTGACCTTAGTGGATTTTCCGTTCTCCCACCACTCTCAGCACATTCCCACGCATACTGCAAGGGCCACTGGATGAATGAGAATGACTTAGTGAATGGATGGGTGAAAGATGGATGCACGGATGGAGAGATGTTCCAGAATGGTCGGCTCTCTATAAAAACCTCCACCACGCCCGAGTACACGTCTCATTTCAGCACCTCAGGGAACACACTAGCCCTTGCCGCCTCCCTACGCTCCCAAAACCTGTGCCTCACCTTGCCAGGTATCTCCCTGTGGCTTCTCTGCTCAGCCCCCTCCACAATAATGCATTGTTGTTCTATCCGGTAGTTTTTGACTCTGGCCTTGCCTCGGAACGGCATCTTTTGGAGCCACCCTCGGCAGCCCGGGAGCCAACCCCATCCCAGTTCGCAGTTATCCCCTCCACAAGCCCGGTATGTGCACAGAGCATTCAGGTTGTTGGGGAGGAGGTAATATGCAGGCATTCATTCCCTGGAGCCCCAGTCCCTGGAGACCTGGGCTGGAACAGTGGCTCCTGTGTGTCAGAGCATTCCATGGCCTGACTCCAGCCAGGCACTGAGGTTGCTTCATGCACAGCCTTAAGCTCTGTGCTCTGCCCACTGAGGGACTGGGGGCAGGCCCAGCCTGAGGCTCTGTCGCCCTCCCTTGGCAGTGGTGAAAGGCGAAGAGAGAGCTCAACCTCCAGCAGAATACCCGGAGTCACAGCCCACTTGTCCTCCTGGGGGCCTGTAACAGCCCTCCAGCTGTAATCAATCCAGGAGCAGCTGGCTTCCCCACGGCCAGGGTTGCCAGCCCAGCACACGGATGCACCACAAACACCATCATGGCTCCTGCCCTCACCATCACCAGTCCCAGAAAATTAGCCAGTACTTGGAGCATCTTGCCCTTCCCCTTGCAGGTGCAGTGGTACCGAGAAAACCTCCGGTCCAGGTTCTGGGGAATCATGCGTGTCCGCTTCCTAGTTTCACACCTCGTGGAGAAGGTCGAAAGGTAAGCATGACTCCTCTCCCAAGCCAGGGGAGGAGATGAGGCCATCTTCAGGATGCGGATGTCGATCAACTTCTCTGTTCTTTTTACATCCAAAGCCTCAATTTCAGGAAGGAACGGCCCACATTTCAGCAGGGTTCCTGGTGGTAGGATGCTAATTAGCAATTCCAGGTTCAGTAGGAGAGGACCAGCTCTCCACTGGCCTGAGGGTCAAGTCATTCGGACTGACACTGAGCTGGCTGGGGAGGGCGGTTTGGGAGCAGCTGGGTCTCCCCACAGAGCGTGTGGGGAGCACGTCCAGAGGCTGGTGGGTCTGTCATGTGTGGCTCACTTCACCCTTCAGACACTGGCCTCTTTTGCCCAGAGCTTCACACAGGGAACCCATGAGTCCTCGCAGTACAGCCTCCTCGTGCAAACCACCTTTGGCTATTGGTTCCACAAAAAGAAAAAAAAAAAAAGGAATTTATGGCGGAGATTGTAGAAGCCCTGTTCTGGAATCATGTCCATCAAGTGTGGCCTGGAGCCCATCTTTGGCATAAGCATAGCAGGCCCCTTCTCCTGCAAAGACATCAATACCACACCCTCCTCCTTCCTGGCAAGACCCTCCTCACCCATCTTAGAACAAGTCGGGACTTCCCTGATGGTCCAGTGGTGAGGATTCTGCACTTCCACTGCAAGGCGTACAGGTTCAATCCCCAGTCAGGGAACCAAGATCCTGCAAGAGTCATGGAGCAGCCTTAAAAAAAAAAAAAAAGGAAGAGGGAGGCATCCTGAAAGATGCATCAGGTACCTGAACATGCCAGGCTAAAGGTTAGTTCCCAAAGAGACTGTTAGCTACTCAGGTCACCAGGCAATTAAACCTTAAGGGGTGTTTCCCCTTTCCACCTTTCTGCAGAAGAGAAAGCTGCTAAGGAAAACAAAATCCACTACAGAGAATTGCCTCTGAACTCTAATCTCACTGCATATGCGATTCCAGTGCGAGGAAAACATACAAACAGCCACCCCTGAGGGCGGATGGGAGGAGGGTTCAAGTCTTGGAGAAAGTGCTCGGGGAAATAACTGCAATAACCATCTTCATTCGAACGAAGTTTATAATTACCGTGCTTCAAACATCATACAGATTAGAAGAGACCTTCTCAGGGCTCTGATTTATCCCTCAAAAGCAGGACCTGGTGCTGCAGAGCCCTGGCCTGACATCCACAGGCCACTTAATGGATTGTCACTCACAGCTGAGTGCAGAGTCCTGACACGGAGCACAGGAGAACTCTTGTTTATGGGTCTGCAGGCCCAGTCTCCAAAAGCCACGGGAGACGGGAAGATGGGGGGTGGGGTCGGGAGATGCCAGGCTCCAGGCAGGGGAGGGTGCCCACTCCCATTCATGACTTCAGACCCTGCCCTGAGACAGGAGAGTGAGCTTTGCCCCAGGCCAGGGTCTTACTGAGAACAAGACTATTAGCAGAGCATCTGGGCCCCCCAGAGGAAGGAAGGCCAAGGAGAGGCCTTCAGCCTTCAGCTAGGACAAGAGAGGGGTCACCAGGCCTCCACCACCTCCACCAAAGAGCCAGGTTCCGGGGTGCTGACAACGTCCTCTTCTTGATCCGGGTGCTGGTGAAAAGGTTTTCAGAGTTCTTGTTTAGCATTTAGGCAGTTTTCTGCCTTTGATTAAGAGTTTATTTTTTAAAGTCACCAAAAACAGAATCAAATGTCCTCCCCCACAGTCTCTGGGTTCTTCACAGCCCCTTTTACTGGGCAGGGGGAGCACCCAGGCAGCTGTTGCTATAAATTGCCCAGTTTAATCCAAGTCAGTGAAAGATTGGGTCAGGCCGGGAATGGCCCCCAAGGGATATTTCACTCTTTCACCACAAAACTCAGAATCTGACCTTCATTTGCTCTGTCATTCACCTCACCACACATTTCCACTCAGCATCCTCTAAACTGGACGTCTCTCACCTACCCCGAAACCTGTCTGACCTCCTCTGAGTCACCATTTCCCCAGAGACAGACTCGAGAAGCTGAGCTAAGGGTTCTAGCTCCCCTCAGCTGTTTGAGGTTTACAACTACTGATGCATTACACTGTAATTTCTGCCCTGGAAAAGTCGCCAGACTCCATCCCTTCCTTTCCCTGAGCTACACCTGCCTCTTCCGGCCCCCCGAACCCTGACAACAGCCTCCTCCTTGTGTCGTGGCCTGCAGCCCCCACGCCTTCCAGATCAACCTCCCTGCACCCATCAGAGATAGTGCATGCATTCATCACCAAAGGCTTTCGACGGCGCCCTGCTGCCTCTGAGACAAGGCCGCAACAAGCCCCAGCTTCGCCAGCCAGGCCCTCCATGACCCAGCCCCGCGCCCCTGGCCTCGCTGCTCTCAGCCCACCGGGCCGCTCTCCACGCTCACCCGGCGAGTTTTGACTTCCTTGACTCCATTCACGTGACCTTCTCAAACCCGCACACTCTCCCCACTTCCCAATCCTTTGATGTCTCCCTCGGCCTCCAGGGCTCTGCTCAGAAGTGAACTCCTCTGAGAAGTCCGCCCTAACCCCCTGCTCAGGCTTCAGAACCTCTTCACTCGGCAACTACTACATGCTGTCCAGACCTGACTACCATTCTGCCTCATCGCGTTGGGACCATCATCAGAAAAACCAACCGGCTCTCCCTTCGGAATGTTTCCAGAATCTGGGCATCCCCCTCCACCTCCAGGGTCACACCTCGTGCAAAGCATCACATCTCTTGCTGGGATTCTTGCCCCTAACTGTTCTTCCTGCTGCCATTCGGGCCTCCCAGTAAGATCTGTTGCTTACAGAGAGACACTCTGAATATGTCTCAGGCTATACTACGCTTTGGCTCAAAGTCTTCCTCAGAATGAAGTCTAAAGTCTCTATCACGGCCTGGAAGTTTCTGTGGGATAGGCCCAGCAACCTCTTTGCAAGGTCCTGATTTTTTTTTTTTTTCCCAAATATCTATAAATGTAAAAACCATGCTAAGCTTGTGTGCTACATATGAGGTGGCCAGATCTGCCCATGGGCTGTCATGCGCTTACCCCCAGCTTCAAGGCTGAACCGGCATCCTCCAGGTGAAGATAGAGGAATGAGTTGGGGATAAGCATCAACGTGACCCTGCAGAGTTAACAGCCTTTGAAAAGTCTTAAAAACAAGTATATTATATAGTCTGTTTAGAAATGGAAAGAAGCTTAGTGTGAGAGTCAGGACTGGGGTAGGGTCTGGACTTAAAGAGGAGAAGATTAGAGGGGTCAAATGAGGAAGGACCTTTCAAATTACAAACTTCATGTATGCTTTGAATTGTGTAAAGACGTGATCAGACCCTGATGTTGGGAAGGATTGAGGGCAGGAGGAGAAGGGGACGACAGAGGACGAGATGGTTGGATGGCATCACCGACTCAATGGACATGAGTTTGAACAAACTCCAGGAGATGGTGAAGGACAGGGAAGCCCAGAGTGCTGCAGCCCGTGGGGTTGAAAACAGCTGGACTGGACTCAGTGACTGAACAAGGACAATGATCAATCAGGCTTGCAGTTTAGGAACTGTCTCAGGAAGGAAGAGAGATGGGGGATGGGCCGCCTGGCTGAAAGACAGAGGCTTTAGTGCAGGCAGGATCCTTCTGGATCCTGTTCACAAGCCTGCAAAAGCTACTGTTAAATATTCAGGCATTTTTGGAAGTCAGCAGTTGGACACATTCGTTATTTTTAAGTTAGATTTTATACAGTTACAATGAAATAAATTACTTTTAAAACCAAGAGAGCCAATACTCAAAACCTTATCACTTTATCATTATTTTATGACGTTTTACTATTATCTTGGCTCTTGCGGTTATTTACGCCTTTGCATTTATAGGGAATGCTGCATAATGACATGCTACTGAGCATCTCTGCCCAGCTGTACCCTCAGGGGCTGACGCGGGTAGCTTGAAAGTGGCTCTCTCTGTGGGAATACTTACACCCCAGAAATGGACCAAAGCTACAAATCAGGACCCCCCTCCCACGCCCCCAGCTGTTAAACCTTAACCAGTGCCCTGCCTGGCCTAGGGATGCGATGGGTACCGGTGTTAGGAAGGAGGGGCAGGGCCGGGGCCGGGGTTGGCTGGGATGAAATCACCTCCACCAGGTAGCTCTGGAGCGAGGAGGGAGAAGGAGAAGGAGGAGACGCTTCCACACGCTTCCACATCAGAGAAGGGTCTCTTTATAAAGAGGCCGCGGGGGGAACCCCAGCCCCGGCTCCACACTCTCCCTAACGGCCGGGGCCCGCAGCCGCAGGGCGAGCGCGGTGCGGCGGGAGGAAGCGAGCGCTCGCCCAGGGTCCCCAGGGAGTCGGCGCGGCCCCTGCGCGCGCGTTTCCATCTCAGACGCAGCTGCGCGCGCGGCTGTCTGGGCGCCCGCAGCGCGCGGCCAGCGGCCCGGCGTGCATTTATGCGCACACAGCCCCACAGCCAGGTCTCACCGACATCATTTCGCAGGGCCCCGCGGTGCCGGCGGCCTGCTTCCCGACCTCCCGTCGGGCGCGGCCGCCGGTAATCGGCGCTGCTGGGAACCGCGCTCTCCCGGCCAGAGGCACGCAGCCCGCCGCCCCCAGCCAGCGCCGGCCTCCCTCCCGGCCCGGGGGCCGGGCCTTCCTGGTAGAGCTCTGGGGAGAGGCGGCTGTAAACACGCCGCGGGCTGGCCCGCGTATGGAAATGACTCGCGGTCGCCCTGGCGCCCGGCCACAGGCCTGCGGCCGCGCTGCCGCCAAGTATCTTTAGCAGGAGCCTCGGAACCGCGGGCCCCCCGCCCTGCCCGCTCACACCCCAGGGCCCGGCCTCACCCTCCAGCGCCAGCGCGCGAGGAGGGCCCGGCTCCATCGCCCCCCAGTCATCTGACAGTAATCATGACTTCCGCTGCCTGGACGGGGCGCTTGCTCCCAGGATCTGGCTGCATTTACACGGAAGCAGCGAGAAAGGAAGGCTGCAGAGGGCAAGGTCAGCGGAGACGTCCGGGGCTCTGGACACACCAGAGACTCACACCGTCGAGCAGGAAGGACCCCCGTGCCCGGGAAAGGGAAGATAAAGCCAGGGGCAGTGATGGCAAGACTGGGAGAAGAGGGTCGTGGGCCTAGAGCGGAAATCCGCAGGCGCAGTTACAGGGTGAAGGAGCCGTCGTGGGAGGAGAGGAGGCCTCCAGACTAGAGGCATAGGGAGGAGGGGGTCCCTGAAGACTGAGTCAGGCAGGGGCCCTCCAGGAGCCCTCAGAGGCTGCAGAGGCGCCAGGCCCGGTGTCCCAAGGGCCCTGGAAGGCCTCCTTGAAGACGCAGTCCAAACAGGACCACCCTGAGACCGTCTTTCAAGAATGCCAAGCCTTCATTTCTTCACCAAATTTCCAGGCCGCCCTTGGGCTGGGGTCTCGCAGCTGTGGGAAGGCGGCAGGTGAAGGAGACAGTGAAACTTCTCTTGGTCTCCATGACCGGTGGCCTCTTTTCTCTGAGACGCTGACACGGCCGGGGTTAACCCCTCGCTGAGACGGTGCACAGGGCACATGGCTGTTCCGCAGATCCGTCCACTGAAGCTCCTCTCTCTCTCTCTCTCTCCCCCTCTCCTGAGCACCTTCCTTCCCACTTTCTTTCCTCGCTGCCCCCTCCGTGTGCTCATTCTCTACAATTCCGGGAGTTGGATTGTTCTTTCTCGAGTTGAGCCACCCTCAGCCTCCCTGTAGGTTCCACCTTTGCTCCCATGTCTGCCCTCCAGGGCTGGGCAGGATATGTAGATAAGACAAGGACCAGGGGGACGATGCTGAGGCTGCCGCTGATGATGCAAATATTACTCAGCTCTTATCTGGCACTGAGAAATTTGCAGCCGTTCCTTCACATACAAGGATCGCAACCTCACAGAATAGGTTCTTTCAGTTCCGTTCAGTTGCTCAGTCGTGTCCGACTCTGCGACCCCATGAATCACAGCACGCCAGGCCTCCCTGTTCATCACCAACTCCCGGAGTTCACTCAGACTCACGGCCATCGAGTCAGTGATACCATCCAGCCATCTCATCCTCGGTCGTCCCCTTCTCCTCCTGCCCCCAATTCCTCCCAGCATCAGAGTCTTTTCCAAAGAGTCAACTCTTCGCATGAGGTGGCCAAAGTACTGGAGTTTCAGCTTCAGCATCATTCCTTTAACCATCTCCATTTCAGAGACTGTGAAACTGAGACTTGGAGGCATTCAGTAACTGGTCCCACATTTCACAGTAAACGGGTGGCAGAATTAGGATTTGATTGAGAATGCGATCCAAAAGCCACAGGGATGCATTGATTTTTTTTTTTTTCTCTGTCTTCAATTTGTGCGTGCATGCTGTCGACTCAGTCATGTCTGACTCTTTGCAGCCCCAGGGACTGCAGCCCGCCAGCCTCCTCCATCCATGGGGATTCTCCAGGCAAGAATACTGGAGTGGGTTGTCATGCTCTCCTCCAGGGGATCTTCCCCACCCAGGGACTGAACCCAGGTATCCTGCATTGCAGGTGGATTCTTTACCGTCTGATCCACCAGGGAAGCCCAAAAATACAGGAGTGGGCAGCCTATCCCTTTTTCAGGGGAACTTCCCGACCCAGGAATCAAACAGGGGCCTCCTGCATTGCAGGCAGATTCTTTACCAGCTGAGCCACCCAGGAAGCCTTCCCAGAGTTGAGTAGAAGCCTTTCCCCACGTGCTTATCAACCTCCTTGAAGACCATCGTATCCAGCTCCTTCCTTTTGAAAAAGAATGCATTAACCCTGCCTGTCGGGCTTTCATCTTTCAGAGACCTGAGAGATTCAAGCACAAAACAGAGATAACGGAATCAACTATGCAGAGTATCTATTAGGTACCATGTCTGCCATCTCTCAGAGAAGGCAATAGCACCCCACTCCAGTACTCTTGCCTGGAAAATCCCATGGATGGAGGAGCCTGGTAGGCTGCAGTCCATGAGGTCACTAAGAGTCGGACACGACTGAGCGACTTCACTTTCACTTTTACTTTCATGCATTGGAGAAGGAAATGGCAACCCACTCCAGTGTTCTTGCCTGGAGAATCCCAGGGATGGTGGAGCCTGGTGGGCTGCCGTCTATGGGGTTGCACAGAGTCGGACACGACTGAAGGGACTTAGCAGCTGCCATCTCTGTGATGTCACTTGCAGCCTCCCATTTGGGGATCCGCCCGAAATCGACTTCCACCCCCCTTTTACTGCTCCTTCAACACATCTCCCCTCATGCTGTGCAGCGGGTCCTCGCTGCCTCCTTCAGGTTAGACATGCCCTCTGTCCGCCACTCCCCTGCCTCCACCCACAATAAACCCAGCTCAGATGCAAGCCCAAATCCTGCCCATTGTCACCACAGTAAACAGCCTGGACACGAAGCCCACCTCCCTCACTCCCCAGAAGGTTAATAAATCAGATTCAGACGCCTATTGTTCTGGACACAGTCAGAATCAATTGCAGGATTTTAAATCTCTCAGCACAGAGCAGCTGGCTGGCTACGAGAGGCCCCACTATGTCTCTGGGAAAACTTTGCCAGGGACGGAATGAGAAAGCAAAAAAGGATCAAATAATCAATAGCCATCGTGAGCTCTTGGCCTTCTCCACAGAGTTTCCTTCAGGAGCCAGGTCCCCACCTTTATCCTGATTCTCACTTCATAAGGGAAGGAGGAGGGGCAGAAAGAGGCAGGTCCAGGTCCGCTGGACCCAGGCTTAACCCTCAGATGGGTGGGGTTGCTCCCCACCCACCTCTTAACCTCACCAATGCCTAATTCCATCTGCAAATGTTTGAATCTCAAAAGTGAGCACTCACAGCCTGAAGCCACAGGGTGAATTCTAGTTTATTATCCCAGAATGCCCAAGAAGAATTCATAGAAATCCTTGTATCTTAGACTAATTACCACTCACCACCCCCACCCCCTAGTCATTGGTCTTTTTTTTTAATCCCTTACTCTCATGGGAGACATGGTGTGCCTGCCACTGCCGCCTGAGTGGCTGCTAGCATTTTCCCTAGCTGTTTATGTGGAAAATCATAAAAATATTTGGTGGCCAAGAAAAGAGAGGGGAAATGCTTTGGTGGTCTGATGCAACAGAAATGCTTTTTTGAGGGGGTGAAAAAAAGCTGGCTGTCTTATTCTAATCCAAAAGCATGCATAAACGCTGTATTGATTGAAAAGTACTAGGTGGAAGGCACATTTTTCTCAGAGACCTGCCCCCATTCCACTCCCTCAAAGCAGACAAAAGCACTATTGGCAGCTGGCAGAGGGTAAGTCACTTATAATCCAGCCACAAGGTTTGGGAAGAGCTGAAAGCAAAAATTCTTGTGGGCTGTACTCTACCCTGAGTCTGGTATTGTGCTCCTGCCCTGGTGGCCTAATTCTCTTGGCTGAAAGGGGAAGCAGTGCTGATGATGGTGATAGTGATGATGATGGCCGAGGTGGCGAGAGTGATAATGATGGTCGTGATGATGGTGGTGATGATGGTATGATGGTTGTGGCAGTGATGCTGGGGGCGATGATGTCAGGAGTGGTGAATGATGGTGGGGATGATGGTGGTGACAGTGGTGATGACAGTGGTGGTGGTGATAGTAGTGATGGTGGTGGTGGTGATGGTGGAGATGGCAACGGTGATAATGATGGTAGGGATGATAGTGGTGGTGATGGTGATGGTGGTGATGGTGGTGACAGTGGTGGTAATGGTGGTGACGGTGATGGTGGTGATGGTGATGGTAGTGATGATGGTGACAGTGATGGTGATGATGGTGGTGGTGGTGGTGACAGTGATGGTGATGGTGGTGATGGTGATGTGGTGGTGGTGGTGAAGATGGTGGTGACGGTGGTGGTGGTGATAGTAGTGGTGGTGATGATGGCGGAGATGGTGATAATGATGGTAGTGATGATAGTGATGGTGGTGGTGGTGGTGATGGTGGTGGCAGTGATGGTAGTGGTGGTGGTGGTGGTAGTGATGGTGATGGTGGTGACAGTGATGATGGTGGCAGTGATGGTGGTGGCGGTGGTGGTGATGGTGGTGGTGGTGGTNCGGTGGTGATGGCAGTTGGGATAGCGATGATAATGGTGATGATGGCTGTGGTGATGGTGATTAAGTTAACAACATCAATGAGAATAAACATTTGTCAGCAAATGCATCTTTTCCCCAGGAAAATTATACATCGGTTCCAACATTTCCAAACTGCCAGTACTTTTTACTTTGTAATGTAAAGAGTTTTTTTTTTTTTTTGCACTTACCCATGTTAATGTTATTTTGGGTGTGAATATTCTACTTGATGCCACACATCTCAGTGAAAACTGAAAGTGCAGTCAAACATGGCAACACACTCAGACATCCAGCTGTAGTGATGCTCTGCCCACCAAGCACAAGGATATGTGAGGGTTCCTTTTTTCAGTTTCCATTCTGCCGTTTGGCATTGGACTGACTTGGGTGTTGCAATAGTAGCTATCAAGAGATATGAATGTGCACCAGACACTTGAAAAGAATTCAAAGAGAATGGCATATTGTTGCTGGAGACTGATACAGGAAGAAAAAACACAGGCAGGCTGCTGCTCTTGCAGGAAGCTAAGTGGTTGCTGGAGGAAGGGCCAGCGTGTCTGCTTGGGGCACAGTGTCTTTTCTGCATGAACTCTGAGGTGTGATGCAGTCTAAAAATAGCCGAGCTCTGTGCTGGGTTGTCTGGGGAATAGCTTTTGGACTCTCAGCTGCTGCAGCTACAAAAAGCAATATGCTCTTTGGAAAGGTATTAGGCTGGGGTTTTGTTCTGCCAGCGCTGCTTCAGACTGTCTCTCCTGGAACAGGCAGTGCCAAACTTCCTCCTTCCTGAGGGGGTGGAGGAGGAGAAAGGGGGGAAGGAGGGGCTGCCAGGCAGATCTTGACTCTGAGCCACACACCTGTGAGGGGCACATGTATGAGCACAGGTGTGCAGTGGGCTGTCACACCAGAGAAGCTGCACACACGCACACACGCACACACAGAAACACATGCACACAGGCACACCCACTGGTAAGTCAAAATTCCAAACTATCTTTTCAAAGTACACAGGTCACTGGGGAAAATCTGGAATAGGCCTCCGGTGATTTCTGCTTTTCCAATAATATTTTAAATTGTCAGGGAAGTATATTTGTAGTTTTTCAATATCATGTTTTCACAGAAAGACAAATAAGTCCTTTAAACTCTTGGAAGTGAGAAGCAAGTTTATGTGCTTAAATAAGATATTCCAAGTGAAGCTCTGAGCACATTTCCTGGCATGTAATGAAGACTCAGTCAATACCAGTTCTCCCCACCTCGACCACCACCACCAGCTTCATCACCACCACCAGCACCATCGCCACCAGCAGCTCCACCATCACTAGCATCACTGTTACCCATTTAACAAAAAGGTGAAGAGATGTTCTAACAAAACCTGAGCACATGAGCATTGACTCCCCACATTAGGGGACCTCAGTGAAAGATGGGCTTGTGACTCCTCTGGAGCATGGGATACATGGGGTTTTCCCTGAGTTGGGAGCAGGAGGGTTGGGCTGAGCACAGGCCCAGGGCTCTGCACCCAGGCAGGCCGTTGCCCACCTGATAGGGAAGTGGGATGCGACTGATTGGCTGTCCAGGTTTAATCTTCCCAGGGTTGGAGGACACGTGGTGGGAGATGAACTCTGAATCATTTAGAAGTTTAATCTCAAAGCCAAACAGCAAACAAAGGGTTTCTCTGATTTTGTTTTATTTTTCTTACTGAACTGATGGACTAAGGCACGCCAGTCTTTCTACTACTTCATGCACAGCATTCGACAAAGCTGCGAATTCTTACACAATTCCCTTGAAACAGAGCCTGACTGAGTCTGAGGCCATGGATGAGCCTTACTGGTGGGATTGTAAGGAAGGAGAGAGGAGGACCCAGGAGAGGTGGGGTGCACTCAAGGAGCCTCTCGAATGAGCTGGGGTGATCAGACAGCACTTTGTTCCCCTTCCACTCAAGGCCTCCCCTGAGACTCAGCTCCTGGGCAGATGGCATTCATGGTGGCAGTCAGGCAGACCGCAGATCGCAGACTGGGGTGAAACCTCAGCTCCCATGTGACCCTGCCAGCCTCTCTCCCCCTATCTGACAGTGAGAGAGCCCAGGAGTCCTGGGAGCTTGTGGGTCACAGAGCAGATTCTTCTCCAGGACGGCCCAACCTCGAGCCCCCAGTATCTTTAAATATAACCCATGGGGTTTCACTGGTGCCCACTCTCTGAGCCCTTCGTGACTGCCCCTCCCCGGGACTCACAGGGGAAGCGGGTCCCTGAAGGAGCAGGATGAGCATGGCCTTCCAGCTGGACCAGCACTGCTTCCTTGGTTACCTGGCTCACCTGGAGCCTGGGCCTGAGATCGGAGTGAATCTGGCTCTGGGTTCCCTCAAACCTCCTGCCACCTCTCTGCTGGGGACCTTGACTGGCCCAGGAGACACCAGCCCTGCTCCCCTGCAGCCGGGGCCTCAGGAGGGGCCTCAGGACAGGAGCTTGGGCTGGAAACAGACGGGGGAGAGCCCCTGATGGACAGCTCCTTGTCCAGGCCCAGAGTGTGTGTGCCTCCCACGCAGCCCCGCCACGCCACATCCCTGAAGCATCCGGTGAAGGGTGTCGCTGGCCCATGGGGAGCTGACCTGAGCAGAGTCAGCCATGCTGCAGCCATTAGTGCGATTGCTGGTGGCCCAAGACGGGACCCGCAGGTGACACTTCCCGCATCCTGGCCACTGGGCACGTCTCCGGATGGGCGGATCAATAAGGACGTGCTTTCAATGTGGCCCCAGGGCTGAGGGCTCGGTTCAGTTCAGCAGAGATGCTCTGACTCCCGAGTGCTCTGGGCCTGCCTCCTCCTCCACAGTTTGGCGCAGAAGGGTGGCTCAAGGAGAATCTGAGTTTCATAAACAAGATTTTGCTGAAGCACATGGCCCCTCCACCAGTTTAGATTCCCTTTTCCTTTCTTTTCTGTCTCATTTTTTCTTTAATAAACAGAGTTTGGCTATTAATAGAAATGGAGAACACATATATTTACCGGGTTATATTTAAAGCTACTTCCACCAGTAAATGCCTGATGGCTTGTGAGTTGAGCACAGTGTTCTGGAAAGGAATCTAATTTATCCATAGGAAGATTCTTATAATTTCCTCCCGTTTCCACTAAAGATAATGTAAAATATTATTGTTATGTACGAGCTCCACCACCGGGAGGGTGGCGATGCTGTTGCGAATGATGAGAGTGATCACAGTGATAATAACACTGCAGATCTGTGATGAGGGGCCTCACTTGGCTTTCTGAAACTTGGCCTACATTCCAACTGTCATCTCCTGACCCTGGCTGGGTGGGGAGTGTCCCTGTCTACACACCTCCGGTTAGTCGAGTGTCGTCAGCTGGTGTGCCCTCTGATAGGGTCAGTGCATGCATCGTTTCCACTCCTCAATCAGAGGACGGGAGGACCCTAATGTCCCAGGGAGAAAACGCAGCCTCAGCGATGCAGGGAGACGTGTCCTGCAGGTGGTGGTGAGCCTCTGAAACCAGAGCAGCTGGACCACAGCCTGACTGTCCTCCTGCGGCACAAAAATGTTCCGGGACGGCTGTGTGTTCTGTAAGAACAGATCCTGTGGTGAGTATACAGTCAAGGCGTGGGATGAGCCTGAAGGGCACCCTCCCACACCCCACGCTGTTCACTTTTCCAGGAAGGCTCTCACCCTCTGTTCAGGGCCAACACCTGCCCTTCTGTGAAGCTCCATCACAAAATCCAGGTCCTCTGAAAGTCCTCACTGCTTCTGTGGGTGGAATTAATCCCTCTAAAGGAAATCAGTCCTGAAGGAAATCAACCCTGAATATTCACTGGAAGGACTGATGCTGAAGCTCCAGTACTTTGGCCATCTGATGCGAAGAACTGACTCATTGGAAAAGACCCTGATGCTGGGAAGGAGAAGGGGACGACAGAGGATAAGATGGTTGGCTGGCATCACTGACTCAATGGACACGAGTTTGAGCAAACTCCGGGAGACGGGGAAGGACAGGGAAGCCTGGCGTGCTGCAGTCCATGGGGTCCCAGAGGGCTGGACACGACTGAGTGACTGAACAGCGACAGCATCCTGGCCCACTTGACCGTGTGGATGCTCTGCTCCCCTCTGGGCACAGCTGTGGGGATGCCATGTGGGCTCTGTGTCTGTCCCTGTCCTGCTCCATCAGCGTCGTGAGAGGTGTTTCCCACCCCCAGACCCACCAGGGACTCATGGAAAGTCGATGCTGCAGACGGTCTCTTGGATGACTGAATGCATGGACACATGGAGAGGCAGGTGAAATCTGCAGGGAGGTTAGATGCCAGGCCATGGAGTCCTGTCTGTACTCGGCAGGCCATGGAGAGCAGCATGAGGCTTAGGACAACGTGGGCGGGTGGATTCGGGGAAGGCTCGCAGGATAGCTGGGAACGACTTATTGATGCAAAAGGGCCTGAAGGTGCCTGGGAGCTGCTGGAAAGCTCAGGGATGAGCGTTGAGCTGCGTGCCCGATCGTCATCCTCCCAACCTGATCCCAGCCCCTGGCCAGGCAGGGAGGCGTGGGGGCGACCCCCTGGAGTGGACGCTAGCTTGAGGCTGTACACTTGTCTAGGAGGTGGAGCCTGGTCTTTTTATTGAGGGGTGCTGCCAGGCGATGCAATGGAAAGACGGTCAGCTCTGCTGTCCAAGGGCGTGGCTTCTGGTCCTGTGCCCAGCTGGCTCTGTCCCACCCGGGCACAGGTTTGAGCACACCCCATCATGGACTCTGCCCCCTCCTCTAGAGTTGGTTGGGACTCACTGGGGGCAATGAAAGTCTAGAACAATAGTGTTAGCAAATGGGAAGGAGTATTATTCATGCCATCTTTATTAATTATAAATGTGTAGGAGTCCTTCCTTTCTCCTACCCTTGAGTCCTCTGCACAACGGCCAAGCAAACTGACAGCTAAATGAACACTTAAATCATCTCACAGCGTCTCCTCCCTCTGAGCCCCGAGAGATGCAGCTCTGCTCAGCCTGTGTTGTCCCCAGCCTCAGAACTCCTGGGCACTCACCTGCCATCGCCCCCAATGTAGAGGAGAGGTGATGCCTAGAGGAGCCCTCTGGCTATAAGTCCTCGTCCTCCTCCTCCCTGGGTTGAATTGGCAGCAGGCCAGTACCATGCAGAGCTGACTATCAAATGCTCATAGAGGATTAAAGGGTACTGACCCTTTGAAAGCAACAATGCATCCAGAGAACAGTGTTGCCTCCTTCTCTAGGGCATTGCCCTTTACTCAAGTGGCCACTAATTGACTCCTTGACAAACAGTGTCTGTGATGTTGCACGTGGGTCCCTCGATAGAGCCGGGCATCTGGGCTTCCTGGAAAAATAAACTCTCAGCCTCTCTCCTGCACGTGCAGATAAAGTGCTTTTATTTAAAGAGAGAAGATCAAGAGAAGCTCGTTTTCCTTTTGAGCTCAGTCCATATTGCAGGGCCCTGAACATCCTGCTCTGAGCTCCAAGAGGCTTAGCGTGACCAGTCCTCTGGTCGACATTGGTCTGAGCTGGAGGCTGCTGTGTGGCTGCTCACTGAATGGTGGTGGCTGATCCCCACCGTGGTCTCTGTCAGAGCTGCTCAGGATGTCCAGGGGTGTTCTGGCCACTCGCGTTCACCCACGTTCTTGAAGGCTGTGGGGAGTCTGAAATTCACGGAAGTGTTGACTGGAGAGGAACTCTCCCCCTTTCTGATAACTCCCTCCTCCCCCTCTCTTCCCTTTTCTCCTCCATCACCTCTTCCTCGTCATCTCCATTATCTCCTCCTCCCTTCTTTCGTCTTCTTCAATTCTATCTCCTCCCCCTTCTCCCCGTCCTTCTCCATCACCTTCATCCTTCTCCATCACGTTCATCTCCTCCTCCTTCATTTCTTTATCACCCGCTAACCCCTCCAGCTTCTCTTTCTCACCTTTGTCTTTGTCATCACCTCACTTTCTTTCTTCTTCACATCTTTCCTCTAAGAGGAAAAGGAGCTTCCTCTTCTTCCCCTGGTAATGCACACTAGGATATTTTAATAAAATAGTTTTTAATTCATTTACTCAAGCTGGCAAACCTAGTATTATAAGGAAGTTGCTGGGGTCTGGTGCTGGGTGTTGAGTAGTGATGAGAGATTGTTTTGAAAAACAAAAACAAAAACAAAAACAAAAAAAACCATCTCTTTCTAGAGTGATGTTGGCCTGAGATGGCCCAAGACCCTGAAGATGCCAAGTCTTGAGAGATGTGCGGTCCCCAGAAGATGTCTGTAGTCCTGCGGTTAATCAGTTAACTTAACCACAGAACCCACCTAGACTCCAGCCTCCTCTGGAGTGAACCTTGGCTCCAATATCAGGTTCTGACTCAGAATGTTCCAACTCTAGCCTGCACTCCCATCAGAGCTCTGCCCTCACGTCCAGCCTCAGATCCAGCCAAGGATGGATCATCACTCTTGGAAGGTCCTTCACCTTGGCTGCCTTGCTGTCTCTCAACCCAGGAGAGAGCAAGTCCATCAGCTCCCACCCATCAAGAGAAAGCTATGTGAAGGCAGCTAGAAGTTAGGTCGGTGGCAACAGGAAGGGCTGAGAGGCAAAGAGGGAAAGGGATATACCCTTCTGAAGTGGGCAGAGCTGTTCTGTGGCAGGCAGATTGGCCTCTTGTGGCCTCAAAGAACCAAAACAAAACCAAGGTGGATTTTGTCTTAGTGGAGGTGTTTCAGGAAGAGGGACCCCTTCCAGAGCCTGAGAGTGGGCTCTCGTCTGATACTCAGAAATGAACTGCTTGAGGAGACACATGTGTTGACAAAGCAAGGGACTTAATTGGAAAGAGCACCCAGCTTCCCTCATGGTTCAGCTGGTGAAGAATCTGCCTGCAATGTGGGAGACCTGTGTTCGATCCCTGGGTTGGGAAGATTCTCTGGAGAAGAGCATGGCAACCCACTCCAGTATTCTGGCCTGGAGAATCCCATGGACTGTATAGACACGACTGAGTGACTCTGACTTCACCGGGAGTCGGGGGCAGGAGAGCAGTAGGGTACGGGGACCCAGGAGAACTGCTCTGCCATGTGGCTTGCCATCTCGGGTTTTATGGTGATGGGATTAGTTTCCGGGTGGTCTTTGGCCAATCATTCTGACTTAGGGTCCTTCCCGATGGTGCACGCATGGCTCAATCAAGATGAATCCTGGCGAGAAGGGTTCTGGGCTGTGGTCGGACACGTGGTATCTCTTTTTGATCTTTCCTGAGCTCTTCTGGTTGGTGGCAGCTTATTAGTTCCCTGTTCCTTACTAGGATCTCCTGTCATAAAATAACTCACGCAAGTGGTTACTATGGTGCCAGCCGGGGTGGGCGGTTGCAGTCAGTGTCCTTCCCCTGACAGAAGGACCAGTTTTCGACCTCTTAGGGTTTTTGACTGAAAATTTTGCACGACCTAAAAGTTGAGAATTATGTTTACTTGGCTGACATTCTTAGAACTTAAACCCAGAAGACAGCTCAGATCAGTCTAAGGAATGGCTCTGAAGAGGCCAGGGAGGAGTCAGTATATATAGGGGGTTTTGCAACAAAGACCAGATAGTCTGAACATCAAAAGATTATTGCTAATTAAATAAAACCAGACAACTCAAGTTAAGTATTATAGTGCTTTCTATACACAGAACATGGAGAAGGTGATGGCACCCCACTCCAGTACTCTTGCCTGGAAAATCCCATGGACGGAGGAGCCCAGTGGGCTGCAGTCCGTGAGGTCACTAGGAGTCGGACATGATTGAATGACTTCACTTTGACTGTTCACTTTGATGCACTGGAGAAGGAAATGGCAACCCACTCCAGTGTTTTTGCTTGGAGAACCCCAGGGATGGGGGAGCCTGGTGGGCTGCTGTCTATGGGGTCACACAGAGTCGGACGCGACTGAAGCGACTTAGCAGTAGCAGCAGCAGCAGCATACATAGGACAACGCAAGAGTCTGGGCTCATTGAAATCTTTCATTTAGTGTGCACCTCAGCCATGTGGGGCCAGCCTCCTGTACTTTTCCATCCTGAATCCCTTCAGGAGCGTCCTTAAGGGCAGTGGTAGTGGCTGAGGGCTGCAACAGCCTCTGCTTACTGATATGCTGGGCAACATTTTTCATACACGGAGTTAACTTTATGTGGAATGTTAAAGTAAAAATTAATCACAATACTTGTTAAAAAAAATAGTAGTTCAGTTCAGTTCAATCCCTCAGTCGTGTCCGACTCTTTGCGACCCCATGAATCGCAGGACACCACGCCCCCCTGTCCATCACCAACTCCTCTAGTTCACTCAGACTCATGTCCATCGAGTCAGTGATGCCATCCAGCCATCTCATCCTCGGTCATCCCCTTCTCCTGCCCCCAATCGCTCCCAGCATCAGTCTTTTCCAATGAGTCAACTCTTCTCATGAGGTGGCCAGAGTACTGGGGTTTCAGCTTTAGCATCATTCCTTCCAAAGAAATCCCAGGGCTGATTTCCTTTAGAATGGACTGGTTGGATCTCCTTGCAGTCTAAGGGACTCTCAAGAATGTTCTCCAACACCACAGTTCAAAAGCATCAATTCTTCGGCGCTCAGCCTTCTTCACAACTCTCATATCCATACATGACCACAGGAAAAACCATAGCCTTGACTAGACGGATCTTAGTCGGCAAAGTAATGTCTCTGCTTTTGAATATACTGTCTAGGTTGGTCAAAACTTTTCTTCCAAGAAGTAAGTGTCTTTTAATTTCATGGCTGCAATCACCATCTGCAGTGATTTTGGAGCCCCAAAAGATAAAGTCTGACACTGTGTCCTCTGTTTCCCCATCTATTTCCATGCAGCGCGGGTGGCTGTGACCCGGCACACTAAGCGCGGCTGAGAGGAGTTACCCCACATCTGAGGTCAGGGGCAGTGGCCGAGAGTGCCAGACTGCGATGGCACAGGAACGGCCGAGAGGAGCTACCCCAAAAAAATAGTAAGGCGGACTTTATTCAAGGTAGGGGGCTAGTCCAATGGGATTCTGAAGTGGGGGAGAGAGATTGGGTAGGACTGGGGAAGTTTTAACCTAAGGGGACATGCATGTTCATGAGGAGGCTGACGCACAGGAGAGTTCAACATGGAACTGGGGCAAAGGTCCACAGAGACCAAGTTTTGACTGACTGAAGTCAGGAGGGCTGACGTCATCTTTCCACCCTCCAACTGGGAAGGAGCCTCAGTGCCTGCAGAACACGAAGATATGTTGTTACGCGCATGCGCTGGGGACCCAGGCCATGCCCCAGGCCTGCCCTGCTGTTTCTTGACTGCTCCCCTTTCGTTCCTCCGCTCCTTCACTTCCGTTAAGATCACTGACTAGTGAGACTTGTTTAAGGGCAAGCACCGTGGCTGCGCTTGCAGAGGTCCAAATGGCTTCGGCCAAAAATGGCTTCTATTACATCAAGAAAGCCACATCTGTTTCTCTTTCTCTGGGGATCTCCTCCCCTATCTACTTACAAAGTGACTGTTACCAGGCAAGAGAAATAGCTGTAACAAAGATGACGAATCAGGCGTGAGGACTCCTAATTCTGATCCAAAGGTGAAGATCAGCCTGCAGGTACAAACTCCCTCCTGCACTCAGCCCCCAGACCAGCTGGAGTGTAAGGAATGTGATGCCAACCTTCGCTGACCTTCATGACTTCACTCAACTGGGTGCCTGCATTTCGCCAGCCTACAGTGACTTCTGCCTCATTTTAATGCTAAAACTTCTCCCCCAAGAATGGCCATCACTTTTAAACATGGGACGAATGTTGGAGCATGTTGTCATCTAGAACCCCACCCTTATGTAGAAGGTCACGCTGGCCCTTTCATGGAGATGCATGAACCCTTAGCTCTAAACTCCGCCCATCTTGCTGGGGAGACAGTGTGCTGAGAACTAACTCCCTGTCTTGATGCGGAGCAGGGCCCTGTGGGACTCCAGGGCATGGAGGCCCTTGTGTCCCCGCTCTTTACAGGCTCCTCCTATACCTTTAGAACTTCCCTGCTGGCTCAGTCGGCAACAAATCTGCCTACGATGTGGGAGACCCGGGTTCGATCCCTGGGTCAGGAAGATCCCCAGAGAAGGAAATGGCAACCCGCTCCAGTATTCTTGCCTGGAAAATCCCATGGACAGAGGAGCCTGGTGGGCTACAGTACACGGGGTTGCAAAGAGTTGGACTCGATTGAGGGACTTCACTCACTCACTCCTTATAGGCAGGTCTCTGGCCTCCATAACCTTTTACTCCAAAGGGTAGAATAGTTGCTAATCAAAGGAGAAGCAGTGAAAACACCTGAGGCAGAGGCTCCTCAAAACTAGGAGACCACCTAGGACCCTGCACATAGCCTAACCTTGTCAGAAACTCCACCCTTTTGAAACTGCAGAAAAAAGAATACAAGACTATTGCTGACTTGATCCTTGTCATATATTCCCGGCTGACTATAACCTTTCCCTACTCACCATGGGGGGCGGGGCACCGTTCTTGAGGCACGAACCTACTGTGTTCCCCCTTTACCTGGCAAAGTACTCAAACCTCCCCTTCTTTCTCCTCCGTAACTCTGTCTCCACATTTCTGTTTGGCGTTGGTGCAGAGGCAGCCAAGATTTGGGTGACAGTCTCTTGACTTGTTACGAGTAATACACCCTTCTGCTTTGATAGAAAAGCACCTGGGGGGCTCCTGGCTGTGCGCCCTGAATGGCAGGCCCACTGGTGCCGGTGGGATGATCAGATATCCAGGGTGGAGGGGACTGTCTACCTGGGGGGCTCCTGGCTGTGCGCCCAAAATGGCAGGCCCACTGGTGCCGGTGGGATGATCAAACATCCAGGGTGGAGGGGACTGTCTACACGGACTTGGCAGAATTCCACCTAAAGCTCGACAATGCACAGAGGCACACAGAAGCCCAGGATTCAGGCCTGCTTGGGAAGAGAGTTCAGAGGAGCCTGATGGAAGTTTGGTCCCAGAGGGACTCAGTCCAGAGTGGGGTGATCTGGGGTGCTGGTGGGCTCCCCACGCCAGGGCAGAGGCTAGAGGGCCCTGGGTGCTTTGACCATGTGACCTCTGCATCTGCATTAAAGCTGAAACTTTGTGCATCTGAAATGAAATGGAGACCAACTTGAGCCCAAAGGCAGGCTCAGAAATTCTGCATGCAGCCTCATTATCGAATGACTTGACTTCTAATCTCATACCCGCAATGCAAATGGGCCTCCGGAAGCTGGTTATCGGGAAAAATCTAATTTAATTTCACTGTCTGATGAAGATGATGTCTAGATGGGCTTTATATTCTCGCCTGGCTTTATTGAACGTACGTTAATGTTAAGTGTCTTTGAATATTACACTTCCAGGTACTTTCAGGGGCTGCTCCCCGCCATGAGGCTCAAATCTGAATGTTAACAGCAAGGCCCGCTCTCAGGATGCCAGAGCAGCTCTGACACCCCAGTTAAGTCCCTTTAGCTCCCTCAGATGCAGGGTTCTTACCAGAAAGATCAGGCAAATAACTGGCTGCTTTGCAGGCTTGCTTCCGAGCTGTATATAACTGCAGCTTCTAGACACAGATAAGAGGGGGATTACTGTCCAATTTTCATGTCTGGGGAGACCATGCTCCACATCCTTGACATCAGTGCCAAAGCATTGCGATGCCGCATCGACAGATCAAAGGTTTGTGGACAGACACTTCCACACCCTAAAATGATTTCTCCTGGGTCCTGGAATATGAAAAATTGTTTGAGGGGAGAACTTGGAGGCTACTTAGAAACACAGCAGTGTAGCATAGACTTTGAGAAGAGTATTTGTGTCGTCACTCATTTTTTGTTGCTGTCGTTGTTCAGTCACTAAGTTGCGTCCAGCTCTTTGTGATCCTGTGGACTGCAGCACGCCAGGCCTCCCTGTCCTTCACAATCTCCCGGAGCTTGCTCAAGCTCATGTCCATTGAGTCGGTGATGCCATCCAACCATCTCATCCTTTGTGGCCGCCTTTTCCTTTTGCCTTCAATCTTCCCCAGCATCAGGGTCTCTTCCAATGAGTCAGCTCTTTACACCAGATGGCCAAAGTATTGGAGCTTCAGCTTTAGTAACAGTTCTCCTACAAACCCACATTTATGTGGGTTTGCAGGAGATCAAGGAGAAGGCAACGGCACCCCACTCCAGTACTCTTGCCTGGAAAATCCCATGGACACGACTGAGTGAGTTCACTCTCACTTTTCATTGTCATGCTTTGGAGAAGGAAATGGCAACCCACTCCAGTGTTCTTGCCTGGAGAATCCCAGGGACGGGGAGCCTGGTGAGCTGCCATCTATGGGGTCACACAGAGTCAGACATGACTGAAGTGACTTAGCAGCAGCAGCAGCAGCAGGAGATCAAACCAGAAAATCCTAAAGGAAACCAACCCTGGGTATTTCTTGGGAGGACTGTTACTAAAGCTGAAGCTGAAGTGTGCTGGACTTCTGTGCACTTGCCATTGTGTCTTCAGCCTGGCTGTGGCTCAGGAACCAGCTCTGGCTGCTCCCTCCTCCTTCCACGCCAGCCAGCCCGCTGAACGGAGTTGCTGACCATCTACACGGCCCTCCCCGCTGAACGGAGTTGCTGACCGTCTACACGGCCCTCCCCCAAGTGTTACATCATACAGTCCCTACAGCACCATCTGACAGTTGCAGGCTGGAGAGGTGAGAAAAGCACAGGGGATGCTTTGTGTGAGGGATGCTCTGCCCAAGGTCAAGGACAAGGTCAGATGGTAATAGACAGAAGAGAACAGAACGGAAAGGCAGAAGGGGTCTTGGGTTTTCTGATGTAAAAGACCTGTAACTCGTGGTTGCCTGGGAGCTGCGTTCGTGCAGACAGTGACTGTTCTGTGCCAGGCATCTCAACCTGGAGCTGACGTCTGCCTGGATAAATCTCTGCTGTGGGGCTGTCCTGGGCGCTGGAGGTGTGGAAGGGCACCCCGGGCCTTCACCCGCTTGATGCCTGTAGCGCCCCCTCTGGTGGTCGTCCAGTGTTACTGGATGTCCACCCCCTCCCCACCAAAGGGGGCCAAGATTGGCCTTGATTGAAAGCCACTGCTGTGTCACAACAGCTTTCCCAAACTCTTGTTTACAGAAATAGACTTGCTATAAGGTGTGCATTTTAAAAGTCTTAATAGCATAAAGGGAAAGATCTTTATTTCATTCTTGTTTTCCAGTTCTTCCTACAAAGGCACCCATAGCTACCAGCTTCCTGCTTATAATTACAGAAGCAGTTTATGAATACACACACACACACACACACACACACACACACACACAGTCACTGCATCCTCTCTCTCAAGAAGCATAAGCTTTTTTTGTATCCTCTTTCATGCAGTGATTTGTCTTGGGAATTTTTTTTTAAATCAGTGCATGTGTAGAGGAGCAAAATCACGACAAAGAAGTATCAAGAGTTTAACCTTCCAAAAACGGAACTAAATATTCTTAAAAGAGTTTTCAAGGGCTTCCCTAGTGACTCAGAGGTAAAGACTCCTTCTGCCAATGCAGGAGACTCAGGTTTGGTCCCTGGGTTGAGCAGATTCACTGGGGAAGGGATCGGCAGCCCACTCCAGTATTCCTATCTGGGGAAGCCCATGGACAGAGGAGACTTGCTAGCTACAGTCCATGGGGTCGCAGAGCCCAGCTCCCTGGTGGTTCAGCGGTTAACAATCTTCCTTCCAACATAGGCAACATGTGTTAAATTCCTCGTCAGAGAACTAGGATTATTATTATCACGACTGATGACAATTACCTCCTATTATATGATCATAATTTTTATATTTATTTTGGTCTTAAAACAATTCATAACAACTAAACAGAGTCAGTTCTTATGTCAGCGCTTTTGCTATGGTTTCTTTCCTTTCTCTCAAGGATTATATTCCTTGAATTTTTGAATAGTCAAAAATATTTGTCTCTTGCTCAGATATTTGAATGAAAGTCTAGTTGAGGAAACAGAAATTCTTTGAAGACTGGAGGCATGGTTTCTTAATCTCCTGGAACTGAATCATGTTTTTGGACAAGGCTGAGGCTATTTAGAATTGTTTTCCCTTACAAACATCGATACAGTTTCCTTTGTGTTCAAAGGCTTCTTTGTGATTCTCAGACTCCAGTAATTTCGCTAGGCTGTGTCTTGGCGTTGATTGTCTTCTCTTTCCCTTTTCTCTTGCACAATGCGGAGACTTTGCTCTTTAGAATCAGCTTTTCTTTTACTTTGTAAAAATTTTCTTGAATTATTGTGCTGCGATTCATGGGGTCACAAAGAGTCGGACACGACTGAGCGACTGAACTGAACTGAACTGTCCTCTTACAAGTTTGAAAATATTGGCTGTTACAAATTTCCAGTTTTTGTCAATTTGTGGGTTTAAAGTCATATCTCATTTTTAAATTATGAATCTGAATTAATTATGTCAGTGAATGTATTTTTATTCAAGTATTAGCCACTTGATAGTCTGTAACTTGATTTGCTGATTTTACCACTTTCTATTCTCTGTTGAATATTCTGTTTTTCAATATAATTGTAACAAATTTCTAAGATCTCAGTATATCTGAATTCTTGCTAATTTCAGGTTTGAAATAATCATTTTTTATTTAATCAGAATTTTCTTAACTTCTTCACAAATTTTTTCCCCCTTCTTTTCCTACAAACTCTTAACCTAAGTGTATTCAAATACCTCAACCTTATATGTTATCACCACTCAAATGAACACAAATGGGTTCTTAAAATTTAATTTATTAGATGTTTATTTTCCTATTTCATATATGTCTTCAATTTATCAGACTTCACTTTGGCTTATAATGTTCAGTTCAGTTCACTCACTCAATCGTGTCTGACTCTTTGCGACCCCATGAATCACAACATGCCAGGCTTCCCTGTTCATCACTATCTCTCAGAGTTCACTCAGACTCACGTCCATCCAGTCCATGATGCCATCCAGCCATCTCATCCTCTGTCGTCCCCTTCTCCTCCTGCCCCCAATCCCTCCCAGCATCAGAATCTTTTCCAATGAGTCAACTCTTCACATGAGGTGGCCAAAGTACTGGAGTTTCAGCTTTAGCATCATTCCTTCCAAAGAAATCCCAGGGTTGATCTCCTTCAGAATGGACTGGTTGGATCTCCTTGCAGTCCAAGGGACTCTCAAGAGTCTTCTCCAACACCACAGTTCAAAAGCATCAATTCTTCAGTGCTCAGCTTTCTTCAGAGTCCTACTTTCACATTCATACATGACCACAGGAAAAACCATAGCCTTGACTAGACAGACTTTAGTCGGCAAAGTAATGTCTCTGCTTTTGAATATACTGTCTAGGTTGGTGGGGCTTTTCTTCCAAGGAATAAGCCTCTTCTAATTTCATGGCGCCGGGCCGGCGCACTAAGCGCAGGAGGCTGCGAGAGCCGGGCGGGGGCACTAAGTGAGGGCAAGAGGATCTATCCCACGTCCGAGGTCAGGGGTGGCAGCCTAGAGTGCCAGGCTGCAATGGCGCAGGAACAGCCGAGAGGAGCTACCCTGTGTCTGAGTTCAGGGCGGTGATCGAGAGGAGCTACCCTGCGTCTGAGGTCACTGGCAGCTGGGAGTAGATACCCCGCGTCCGATGTCAGGACGGCGGCCAGCAGGAGCTACCCCACGTCCCAGGTCAGGGGCGGCAGCTTGGAAGAGCCACCCACTCCCGAGGCCATGGCCGGTGGCTGGGAGGAGCAACCCAAGAAGCGGTGGCTGCACAGGCGCAGGAGGGCCTAGATGAGCTATAATGTTAAAGAAAGAAAGAAATATAGTGCTAAGTAATGTCTGACTCTTGTGATCCCATGAACTCTAGCCTACCAGGCTCCTCTGTCCATGGGATTCCCAAAGCAGGAATACTGGAGTGTGTTGCCCTTTCCTTTTCCAGGGGAACTTCTTGACCCAGGAATGGAACCCAGGTCTCCCACACTTCAGGCAGATGCTTTACCAACTGAGCTACACAGAAAGTTTATAGTTAAGTGGGGACACAAATTTGTTTTCTCCGTGTTCAAAACCAACTTTCACAATACTCTCATGAACCCTATTTTTAAAAAAATAATTTAACAAGCTAAAATCTATAATTTTAAAATTATGTAATTATATAACTTTTGACATTTTTGTAAATACTGATATTTTCAAATTAAATATATTAGTTTTCAAACATAATAAATTTAAACATCTTATTTATTTTATACTTAATATCAAACACTTAAAAATTAATAAAGTAGATAAACTTTAATAATCATAAATTTTGATTTCCCCACGAATATTTTTTTACATTCTACTTTCTTTCCCAATTTTTCCTATATTTATGTAAGATTTTTATTGCTATAAATTGCTCTAATTTTGTATATGAAAAAGCTCTTTGATTAGCTTTTTGTTAAAATTAATGTCAATTCTATTTCCTGTGAATATAAAACTCAACATTCTGAATCAAATTTTAATTTATATTAGTTTATGAATTAACTGACTATGACAAAGCCTTTGACTATGTGGATCACAATAAACTGGAAAATTCTGAAAGAGATGGGAATACAAGACCACCTGACCTCCCTCTTGAGAAACATGTATGCAGATCAGGAAGCAATAGTTAGAACTGGACATGGAATGACAAACTGGTTCCAGATGGGAAAAGGAGTCCATCAAGGCTGTATATTGTCACTCTGCTTATTTAACTTATATGCAGAGTACATCATGAGAAACGATGGGTTCGAAGAAGCACAAGCTGGAATCAAGATTGCTAGGAGAAATATCAATAACCTCAGATACACAGATGAGATCACCCTTATGGCAGAAAATGAAGAAGAACTAAAGAGTCTCTTGATGAAAGTGAAAGAGGAGAGTGAAAAAGTTGGCTTAAAGCTCAATATTCAGAAAACGAAGATCATGGTCCCATGACTTCACAGGCAATAGATGGGGAAACAGTGGAAACAGTGGCTGACTTTATATTTCTGGGCTCCAAAATCACTGCAGCCATGAAATTAAAAGATGTTTACTCTTTGGAATGGAAGTTGTGACCAACCTAGATATCATATTCAAAAGTGGAGACATTACTTTGCCAACAAAAGTCCACCTAGTTAAGGCTATGGTTTTTCCAGTAGTCATGTAGGGATGTAAGCATTGGACTAGAAAGAAAGCTGAGCACTGAAGAATTGATGCTTTTGAACTGTGGTTTTGGAGAAGACTCTTGAGAGTCCCTTGGACTGCAAGGAAATCCTATCAGTCCATCCTAAAGGAGATCAGTCCTGGGTGTTCATTGGATGGCCTGATGTTGAAGCTGAAACTCCAAAATTTTGACCACCTGATGCAGAAATCTGACTCATTTGAAAAGACCCTGATGCTGGGAAAGACTGAGGGCAGGAGGAGAAGGGGATGACAGAGGATGAGATGGTTAGATGGCATCACCGACACAATGGATATGGGTGTGGGTGGACTCCGGGAGTTGGTGATGGACAGGAAGGCCTGGCCTGCTGCGCTTCATGGGCTCACAAAGAGTTGGACACGACTGAGTGACTGAACTGAACTGAACTGAATTATTGTAATATGCACATATATGTATAAGGTAATGCATGTATATATATTTGATAAAGACAATCATCTAAAAGGTAAAATGTTACTGAAAATGTGTTCATTTTTCTCTTAATGATATAGTATTTAATTCCAATTAAGTTCATTTTGAATAGCTGAATATTTTTTATTGCCAAATTAACAGGTTTCAGGATAAAATTTAGCTTAAGACACTGTGAATTGGAACTAAATGCAGATTTCAGAAACCTTAGCCTCTGTAAATGTGTAAGTGAATTCCTTAAAATTTTTTCTTTCTCTGTTTACACACACACACACACACACACNCACTTCACAGGCAATAGATGGGGAAACAGTGGAAACAGTGGCTGACTTTATATTTCTGGGCTCCAAAATCACTGCAGCCATGAAATTAAAAGATGTTTACTCTTTGGAATGGAAGTTGTGACCAACCTAGATATCATATTCAAAAGTGGAGACATTACTTTGCCAACAAAAGTCCACCTAGTTAAGGCTATGGTTTTTCCAGTAGTCATGTAGGGATGTAAGCATTGGACTAGAAAGAAAGCTGAGCACTGAAGAATTGATGCTTTTGAACTGTGGTTTTGGAGAAGACTCTTGAGAGTCCCTTGGACTGCAAGGAAATCCTATCAGTCCATCCTAAAGGAGATCAGTCCTGGGTGTTCATTGGATGGCCTGATGTTGAAGCTAAAACTCCAAAATTTTGACCACCTGATGCAGAAATCTGACTCATTTGAAAAGACCCTGATGCTGGGAAAGACTGAGGGCAGGAGGAGAAGGAGATGACAGAGGATGAGATGGTTGGATGGCATCACCGACACAATGGATATGGGTGTGGGTGGACTCCGGGAGTTGGTGATGGACAGGAAGGCCTGGCCTGCTGCGCTTCATGGGCTCACAAAGAGTTGGACACGACTGAGTGACTGAACTGAACTGAACTGAATTATTGTAATATGCACATATATGTATAAGGTAATGCATGTATATATATTTGATAAAGACAATCATCTAAAAGGTAAAATGTTACTGAAAATGTGTTCATTTTTCTCTTAATGATATAGTATTTAATTCCAATTAAGTTCATTTTGAATAGCTGAATATTTTTTATTGCCAAATTAACAGGTTTCAGGATAAAATTTAGCTTAAGACACTGTGAATTGGAACTAAATGCAGATTTCAGAAACCTTAGCCTCTGTAAATGTGTAAGTGAATTCCTTAAAATTTTTTCTTTCTCTGTTTACACACACACACACACACACACACTATAAGATACATCATATTGATTCTGTCTCTGTTTCTCTGGATATCACTACCTCTGACTAATTTAATATAGGATTCTTCTTTAAACCACTCTATTTAAACTTTCTTTAAATTATAAGCAAAATTACACTATAATTGTCAAGAAAATTATTTGTTAGCCCTATTAACTAATGATTTTACAGCTTCTCTTTCAAATTAGTTGAGACCAAGAATCAGAAACAAATGGAATATTATGACTCAACATTTTCATCATGGCCATTCACTTCTGAATATGTGAAAAATTTACCATATGCATTCTGAAACTTAGAAAATGTTTATTAAATAAGATTTTATACTTTAATTTAAAATATTTAAACTCATGTTAAAAAAGCAATGGTAAAATTGATATGTAAATTGACATGCAAGGTACTTATACCCCATTTTAGATAAAATGATTTTAATAAATTGTTTCTTATATTCCCAGTTTTAGATATAATTTTGTTAATCCTTTGGAGATCCAGCTCCCTTCATGGCAAACATTTACAGTATAGATACATTGTACAGTGAGTCCATTTGCAAACCAGTCAGTCATATTAAAATTACTTTCTCCAAGATTATTATATCTTCTATAATGTGTTAATATTATAATGAGAAATCATCTGACCTCTAATTCCAAGATTAATGCACAAGCATAAGAGAAGCATTAGAGGAAGCTTGCCATGAATTTGTAGCCTGGATAAACTAAATACTAGCCTTTTGATGTATTTTACACTTTCTGCTTTGCTATCATGGATTCTACCTGAAAGATAATGCATCATATGAAATTTGAAAATAAGTCCTTTAATAAAACATATTAGCATGCTGAAAGCCCCATCCCACTTAAATATATAAATCATCCTATGAGATCAACACCAAAACTTCCCTTAGTAGGACCATATAAGAACAAGGAAAGATATTCTATTTAAAATTTCTGTATAAATAACCATAATGCCGGGAACATCCTTTGAGTACTCAGTGTATAGAGCAGCACTTGTATTAAATTAAACAAACAAACAAAAAAACCTATGAACCTGGGTGCAAAACATTGGAATCACCTAGTTTGTTTTACATATGGCTGCTAAATTTTCCCCTAGAGATTCTGATTTGATTAACATCTGGTGCCATCCAGAGTCTGGAGATTTTTCAAAGGTTCCTAAGTGAAAAAAAATATTCAAATTTGAGGACTGCTAAGCAAAACTTTCTGTTTTGTAACTATGAAATACATTCTAATTTTCTTTCTTTCTTTTTTTTTTTTGAACTTTTTTCATATTTTTAAATAGACACAAATGCCCCTTTGTCTTTCTTTTATTCCTTTACATCATCCCACATTTGTTTATTTGTTTATTCTTGCTAATAGTTCAGTTCAGTTCAGTCATGTCTGACACTTTGTGATCCTATGGAATGCAACACACCANTTTTTTTTTTTGAACTTTTTTCATATTTTTAAATAGACACAAATGCCCCTTTGTCTTTCTTTTATTCCTTTACATCATCCCACATTTGTTTATTTGTTTATTCTTGCTAATAGTTCAGTTCAGTTCAGTCATGTCTGACACTTTGTGATCCTATGGAATGCAACACACCAGGCTTTTCTTTCCTTCAATAACTTCTGGAGCTTGCTCAAACTCATGTTTATCGAGTCGGTGATGTCATCTAACCATCTCATCCTCTGTTCTCTCTTTCTCCTCCTGCCTTCAATCTTTCCCAGCATCAAGGTCTTTTCCAATGAGTCAATTCTTTTCATCAGGTGGCCAAAATATTGGAACTTCAGCATCAGTCCTTCTAATGAATATTCAAGACTGATTTCCTTTAGGATTGACTGGTTGGATCTCCTTGCAGTCCAAGGGACTCTTTATCTCCTCCTGCCTTCAATCTTTCCCAGCATCAAGGTCTTTTCCAATGAGTCAATTCTTTTCATCAGGTGGCCAAAATATTGGAACTTCAGCATCAGTCCTTCTAATGAATATTCAAGACTGATTTCCTTTAGGATTGACTGGTTGGATCTCCTTGCAGTCCAAGGGACTCTTTAAGAGTCTTCTCCAACACCACAGTTCAAAAGCATCAATTCTTCAGTGTTCAGTTTTCTTTATAGTCCAATGATCACAGCCACTTATGACTACTGGAAAAAAAACAAAACAAAACAAAACAAAAAAACCATAGCTTTGACTAGCTGGGCCTTTATTGACAAAGTGATGTCTCTGCTTTTTAGTATGCTATCCAGGCTGGTCATAACTTTTACTCCAAGGAGAGAACATTGTTTAATTTTATGGCTGCAGTCACCATCTGCAGTGATTTTGGAGCCCTGACCCAACTTCCCCAAAAAACAAAAAATAAATAAAGTCTCTCACTGTTTTCATTGTTTCCACATCTGTTTGCCATGAAGTGATGGGACTGGGTGCCATGATCTTAGTTTTTTGAATGTTGAAATTTGAAACAACTTTTTCACTCTCTTCTTTCACTTTCATTGAGAGCTCTTTAGTCCTTCTTCACTTTCTTCCATGAGGTTCATGTCATCTGCGTATCTGAGGTTATTGATATTTCTCCTGGAAATTTTGATTCCAGCTTTTACTTCAACCAGTCTGGCATTTCTCATGATGTACACTGCACAGAAGTTAAATAAGCAGGGTGACAATATACAGCCTTGACTTACTCCTTTCCCAATTTGGAACCAGTCTGTTATTCCATGTCCTGTTCTAACTAACTAACTCTTGTTTGATGTCCAGATTTACATTCTTTCTATAATATTTCCTCAAATACATTTTTCCATAGCTTCAAAAGCTCTCTAACTCTCTAGGTTCAAACTTCAACTTTACTATTTATTACTTGTATGATCATGGTAACATTTCTTAAATTACTTTCTTTTAAAAATATAAATGTATTTAATTGGAAGCTAATTACTTTACAATATTGTATTGGTTTTACCATACATAAGCATGAATCCACCATGGGTGTACAGTGTTCCCCATCCTGAACCCCTCTCCCACCTCCCTCCACATCCCATCCCTCTGAGTCATCCCAGTGCACCAGCCCCATGCATCCTGTATCCTGCATCAAACCTGAACTGGCGATTCATTTCACACATGATAAAATACATGTTTCAATGTCATTCTCCCAAATCATCCACCCTCACCCTCTCCCACAGAGTCCAAAAGACTGTTCTATACATCTGTGTCTCTTTTGCTGTCTCATGTACAGGATTATCATTACCATCTTTCTAAATTCCATATATATGCATTAGTATACTGTATTGGTGTTTTTCTTTCTGGCTTACTTCATTCTGTATAATCGGCTCCAGTTTCATCCACCTCATTAGAACTGATTCAAATGTATTCTTTTTAATGGCTGAGTAATACTCCATTGTGTATATATACCACAGCTTTCTTATCCATTCATCCGCTGATGGACATCTAGGTTGTTTCCATGTCCTGGCTATTATAAACAGTGCTGC
>SJYX01004901.1:9719-41479 GCA_006410675.1 Oreotragus oreotragus | reverse complement strand
GGAAAAACCATAGCCTTGACTAGATGGACCTTTGTTGGCAAAGTAATGTCTCTGCTTTTGAATATGCTATCTAGGTTGGTCATAACTTTTCTTCCAAGGAATAAGCGTCTTGTAATTTCAAGGCTACAGTCACCATCTGCAGTGATTTTGGTGCCCCCCAAAATAAAGCCAGACAGGAAAACAGTGTTTCCACTGTTTTCCCATCTGTTTGCCATGAAGTGATGGGACTGGATGTCATGATCTTCGTTTTCTGAATGTTGAGCTTTAAGCCAACTTTTTCACTCTCCACATTCACCAAGAGGCTTTTTAGTTCCTCTTCACTTAGAAATAATTGTGACATGAATACAAGCATGTTGAAATGAGCATCTGACTTAGAAAATTTGAAAAAAAAATGGGGAAATAAATTTTATTAACATAAAAGCATTATAAAAGACTTCCTTGGTGACTCAGAAGGTAAAGAATTTGCCTGCAATACAGGAGATCCAAGTTCAGTGTTTGGACTGGGAAAATCCCCTTGAGAAGGAAATGGCTACCTACTCTGGTACTCTTGCCTGTAGACTTCCATGCGCATAGGAGCCTGATGGGCTACAGTCCATAGGGTCACAAAGAGTTGGACACGACTGAGTGACTTTCACTTCTTCTTCTTTTTTTTTTTATTTTAAAGCATTATAAAAGCACTCAAAACATGACAACAACTTTATGGTAATTTTACTACAGAAAAAAAAAAAAATGTAATTCACTCTGGAGTAAATTTCAATGCCTTTTAGAATGTCCCTGACATTATTCCTCTCTTTGGACTTAACCAAAATTAAGATGTGTATAAGAGACAGGTCTCATACTCAGTTTTCTGATTCTATAGGTCTGAGTTTGGGTCTAGGATTTTTTTGCTTTTAATATACAAACCAATGGAGAAGGAAATGACAACCTACTCTAGCATTCTTGCCTAGAGAATCCTGTGGAAATAGGAGACTGGTGAGCTGCTGTCCGTGGAGGTGCACAGAGTTGGACACAACTGAAGTGACTTAGCATGCATCATTTATGCATTGGAGAAGGAAATGGCAACTCACTCCAGTATTCTTATCTGGAGAATCCCAGGGACAGAGGAGCCTGGTGGGCTGACATCTATGGGGTCGCACAGAGTCGGACATGACTGAAGCAACTTAACAGTAGCATACACAGCAAAAGGAATCTGATGAAGACCATATTTTCATAACAAATATTCAGGGAACAAGTGGGCGTATAAGGTAAAGCATTGCAAGCCTACATTTCTATAACACTCCAAATTCGAACTGGAAAGCTGCCTGCATTTTACCTTGTTTTAGGAAACTACTCCAGCCTGTAAAACTTGTCTTCTAATGCTGTAATCTGTAGAAGTATATTAGTGTCCAGGCATCTGCGAAGTACAGAGGTAAAAGTTTCAATGTTCAGGTTACTCATTGATTTTCTTAGAGGATATTTTGTCTCCTGAGAGAGCAAGTTTAAAAGCAATGGGAAGAAGGAAAAGTGGATTCATCACTGTGTTAGAAAGAATACATTTCAAGTAATCAATAGTTACATGGAGTAGACACAGAATATAAATTCTGTCTTGTATTACTGTTGCACATTCTTTTGCTTTTAGATGTACCTTCATTCTCACATCCAGAGGCTGTCTGTGCTGTAAACTGGGATAGAATCTAGAGGTACTGTAGTTTACATTCATGTCAACAGCTTCTCAATTAGATGAAGCTTTTTATTTATTTGACATATTGGTAATATAAATTGTCACAAGTAATAATAAATTATGTATAAAGTGTTTTTGCTTTGAAAAATGCAATCAGTAATATTCTAGAATATTGCATTCTCAGAGGACAAGCCAATTCTTATTTTGTGCTTGAATTCAAGAACTTAATCATTGTTTTAAATTACTAATACATTCTAGAAGTACAGGACAAGAAGACAGGATAAGGAGAGAGGACAAGAAGAAAGGATTTAGAAAGAAGACAGCTTTCAAACACATTAATGTTTAAACAAAATTTTTCAATTCTGAACTTGTTCAAACTCATGTATGTTATATTTTTCTACTTTCTATCATCATATGATAGCAGAGGAACACTACTACTACTAAAAATAATATAATTAAAAATAATAATGGTAATATTCATGCATATATTCCTACAGCCATCAGTTATCTTCCTGTGAATGGAAACAGTACACAATGATGCACACACATACACAAAAATACTGAATTAGTATACATTTTAAAACAATTTCAAAGGAATAATTGTGAAATAAAAATAAGATTAAACTAGGCCATTGTTACCAGAAAGTAAGACTTGTCCTCTTGAAAGACTACAAAGACACTGATAACTGTAGATAACAGTTATCAAGATATAGAGGATGACCATAGAAACACAGTCACCAAAGGGGTTAAGATAAATGTGTATTTATCCATTCACTTATTTTACAGTTGAGGCCTATGGTGTTGATTGGGAGGCCTAACCTATATCTGCTCTCTGAGTCATTCACCCATGTACATATTTTCTGTTTGTTAGGTTTTCTGAGCAAAATATTAATGCCAATTTAGTCCTCAGTTCAGTTCAGTTCAGTCGCTCAGTCGTGTCTGACTCTCTGCAACCCCAATAATCTCAGCACGCCAGGCCTCCTTGTCGATCACCAACACTGGAGTTCACTAATGTCACTTCCATTGAGTCAGTGATGCCTTCCAGCCTTCTCATCCTCGGTTGTCCCCTTCTTCTCCTGCCCCCAATCCCTCCCAGTATCAGAGTCTTTTCCAATGAGTCAACTCTTTGCATGAGGTAGCCAAAGTACTGGAGTTTCAGCTTTAGTATCATTCTTTCCAAAGAAATCCCAGGGTTGATCTCCTTCAGAATGGACTGGTTGGATCTCCTTGCATCCTATCGACTATAGCACGCCAGGCTTCCCTGTCCATCACCAACTCGTGGAGCTTGCTCAAACTCAGGTCCATCAAGTCAGTGATGCCATTCAACCATCTCATACTCTGTCATATTTTGTCGTCCCCTTCTCCTCCAGCCTTCAATTTTCCCAGCATCAGCATATTTTCTGAGTAGTATGGGAGCTTCAGCTTCAGCATCAGTCCTTCCAATGAATAGTCAGGACTGATTTCCTTTAGGGTTGACTTATTTGATCTCCTTGCAGCCCAAGGTAATCTTGAATCCTCCAACACAACAGTTCAAAAACATAAAGTCTTCAGTTCTCAGCTTTCTTTATAGTTTAATTCTCACATCCATACGTGACCACTGGAAAAACCATAGCCTTGACTAGATGGACCTTTGTTGGCAAAGTAATGTCTCTGCTTTTGAATATGCTATCTAGGTTGGTCATAACTTTTCTTCCAAGGAATAAGCGTCTTTTAATTTCAAGGCTACAGTCACCATCTGCAGTGATTTTGGTGCCCCCCAAAATAAAGCCAGACACGAAAACAGTGTTTCCACTGTTTTCCCATCTGTTTGCCATGAAGTGATGGGACTGGATGTCATGATCTTCGTTTTCTGAATGTTGAGCTTTAAGCCAACTTTTTCACTCTCCACATTCACCAAGAGGCTTTTTAGTTCCTCTTCACTTAGAAATAATTGTGACATGAATACAAGCATGTTGAAATGAGCATCTGACTTAGAAAATTTGAAAAAAAAATGGGGAAATAAATTTTATTAACATAAAAGCATTATAAAAGACTTCCTTGGTGACTCAGAAGGTAAAGAATTTGCCTGCAATACAGGAGATCCAAGTTCAATGTTTGGACTGGGAAGATCCCCTTGAGAAGGAAATGGCTACCTACTCTGGTACTCTTGCCTGTAGACTTCCATGCGCATAGGAGCCTGATGGGCTACAGTCCATAGGGTCACAAAGAGTTGGACACGACTGAGTGACTTTCACTTCTTCTTCTTTTTTTTTTTATTTTAAAGCATTATAAAAGCACTCAAAACATGACAACAACTTTATGGTAATTTTACTACAGAAAAAAAAAAAAATGTAATTCACTCTGGAGTAAATTTCAATGCCTTTTAGAATGTCCCTGACATTATTCCTCTCTTTGGACTTAACCAAAATTACTAATAATGAAAATTAAGCAAACTCTATAACATTATATGAATGTATAACAATTTTATTTATTTATATTCAGAAATATTTTGGAGCCTACTACCATTTTGATGTATAATTGTCAGGACAGCCCTATCATATACATCAGTCGAAATGGGCAAAGACATTGTGACCTATAGGTCAATTGAGTGCAGTTTAGTTCAGTCACTCAGTCATGTTTGACTTTTGCATTCCTATCGACTATAGCACGCCAGGCTTCCCTGTCCATCACCAACTCGTGGAGCTTGCTCAAACTCAGGTCCATCAAGTCAGTGATGCCATTCAACCATCTCATACTCTGTCATATTTTGTCGTCCCCTTCTCCTCCAGCCTTCAATTTTCCCAGCATCAGCATATTTTCTGAGTAGTATGGGAGCTTCAGCTTCAGCATCAGTCCTTCCAATGAATAGTCAGGACTGATTTCCTTTAGGGTTGACTTATTTGATCTCCTTGCAGCCCAAGGTAATCTTGAATCCTCCAACACAACAGTTCAAAAACATAAAGTCTTCAGTTCTCAGCTTTCTTTATAGTTTAATTCTCACATCCATACGTGACCACTGGAAAAACCATAGCTTTGACTAGATGGACCTTTGTTGGCAAAGTAATATCTCTGCTCTTTAGTATGCTGTCTAGGTTGGTCATAGCTTTTCTTCCAAGGAGCAAGCATCTTTTAATTTCATGGCTGCAGTCACCATCGGCAGTGATTTTGGAACCCCCAAAAAGAAAGTCTATCAATGTTTTCATTGTTTCCCCATCTATTTGCCATGAAGTGAAGAGACTGGATACCATGATCTTAGTTTTTTGAATGTTGAGTTTTTTTTTTTTTCTTTTTTCCTGGAGAAGACTTTCTATTATATTATTTTAACTAATTTATTTTTATGAAGAATATTTGCTTTATAGAATTTTGTTGTTTCTGTCAAACCTCAGCATGAATCAGGCATGGGTATATACATATCCCCTCCCTTTTGAACCTCTCTCCCATCTCCCTCCCCATCTAACCCCTCTAAGTTGATACAGAGCCCCTGTTTGAGTTTCCTGAGCCATACAGCAAATTCCTATTGGCTTTCTATTTTACATATGGTAATGTAAGTTTCCCTGTTACTCTTTCCATACATCTCACCTTTTCCTCCCCTCTCCCCATGCCCATGTGTCTATTCCTTATGTCTGTTTCTCAATTGCTACCCTGTAAATAAATTCTTCCGTATCATTTTTATAGATTCCATATACATGCTTTAAAATATCATATTTATCTTTCTCTTTCTGACTTACTTCACTCTGGATAATAGGTTCTAGATTCATCCACCTCATCAGATCTAATTCAAATGCATTCCTTTTTATGGATGTGTGATATCCCATTGTGTATATGTACCACTATCTCTTTATCCATTCATCTATTGAAAACATCTAGGTTGCTTCCATATTCTAACTATTATAAATAGTGCTTCAATGAACAGTCGGATACATGTGTGTCTTTCAATTTTGGTTTCCTCAGGGTATATGCCTATGAGTGGGATCTGTCTCTTATACACATCTAGATGTGTATAAGAGACAGGCCATCAGTTATCTTCCTGTGAATGGAAACAGTACACAATGATGCACACACATACACAAAAATACTGAATTAGTATACATTTTAAAACAATTTCAAAGGAATAATTGTGAAATAAAAATAAGATTAAACTAGGCCATTGTTACCAGAAAGTAAGACTTGTCCTCTTGAAAGACTACAAAGACACTGATAACTGTAGATAACAGTTATCAAGATATAGAGGATGACCATAGAAACACAGTCACCAAAGGGGTTAAGATAAATGTGTATTTATCCATTCACTTATTTTACAGTTGAGGCCTATGGTGTTGATTGGGAGGCCTAACCTATATCTGCTCTCTGAGTCATTCACCCATGTACATATTTTCTGTTTGTTAGATTTTCTGAGCAAAATATTAATGCCAATTTAGTCCTCAGTTCAGTTCAGTTCAGTCGCTCAGTCGTGTCTGACTCTCTGCAACCCCAATAATCTCAGCACGCCAGGCCTCCTTGTCGATCACCAACACTGGAGTTCACTAATGTCACTTCCATTGAGTCAGTGATGCCTTCCAGCCTTCTCATCCTCGGTTGTCCCCTTCTTCTCCTGCCCCCAATCCCTCCCAGTATCAGAGTCTTTTCCAATGAGTCAACTCTTTGCATGAGGTAGCCAAAGTACTGGAGTTTCAGCTTTAGTATCATTCTTTCCAAAGAAATCCCAGGGTTGATCTCCTTCAGAATGGACTGGTTGGATCTCCTTGCAGTTCAAGGGACTCTCAAGAGTCCTCCAACACCACAGTTCAAAAGCACCAATTCTTCAGCGTTCAGCTTTCTTCACAGTCCAACTCTCACATCCATACATAACCACTGGAAAAACCATAGCCTTGACTAGATGGACCTTTGTTGGCAAAGTAATGTCTCTGCTTTTGAATATGCTATCTAGGTTGGTCATAACTTTTCTTCCAAGGAATAAGCGTCTTTTAATTTCAAGGCTACAGTCACCATCTGCAGTGATTTTGGTGCCCCCCAAAATAAAGCCAGACAGGAAAACAGTGTTTCCACTGTTTTCCCATCTGTTTGCCATGAAGTGATGGGACTGGATGTCATGATCTTCGTTTTCTGAATGTTGAGCTTTAAGCCAACTTTTTCACTCTCCACATTCACCAAGAGGCTTTTTAGTTCCTCTTCACTTAGAAATAATTGTGACATGAATACAAGCATTGTGAAATGAGCATCTGACTTAGAAAATTTGAAAAAAAAATGGGGAAATCAATTTTATTAACATAAAAGCATTATAAAAGACTTCCTTGGTGACTCAGAAGGTAAAGAATTTGCCTGCAATACAGGAGATCCAAGTTCAATGTTTGGACTGGGAAGATCCCCTTGAGAAGGAAATGGCTACCTACTCTGGTACTCTTGCCTGTAGACTTCCATGCGCATAGGAGCCTGATGGGCTACAGTCCATAGGGTCACAAAGAGTTGGACACGACTGAGTGACTTTCACTTCTTCTTCTTTTTTTTTTTATTTTAAAGCATTATAAAAGCACTCAAAACATGACAACAACTTTATGGTAATTTTACTACAGAAAAAAAAAAAACTATTTCCCATGAAGTGATGGGACCAGATGCCATGATCTTCGTTTTCTGAATGTTGAGCTTTAAGCCAACTTTTTCACTCTCCTCTTTCACTTTCATCATTGAATGCCTATGTATCTGTAATTCAGAAAGGTCTTTATTTCTCATTATGAATGTAGAATGTTTATTGTCTCCAGGTGGTATTAATAGATTAGATGGTAAAATCTCAAAGAACTCTGTTCTGATTGACTTACATAGAGAAATGAGCACTTACAGGAACTGAATATTCCTAAAATCCCCAGAAAATAAGGACACTGAACTTCTACTACCTTAGATGAGCTCCTTCTCACCTCCCAAATTCAGAAGCTCACTGAGCCTCTTTACTTTTCATGGCAATATGGGCTATCTGCATAGATGCAATAAGAATCTTTTCTTCTTTTACATTAAGATAGAATTGGAAAATTGCTATGCAACCAAGAACTTGCCTGGAATTTCATATTTAACAATGATGCTGTTAATCAGGTATAACAAATTACATTTAAAGGACTAAGCTTGATTTTATGGAAGCAAAAGGCTACAAAGCCCTCCTAGAAAAACTGGCCTGGCTTACAGGATTTCTATCCTTACAGTTGCAAAGTAATGTCACTTCCCAGCAGGCCCAAGAACCGTAGGATATTGGGAGCATTTCTAGAGGAGAGGAATGTACCCAAATTTATAGGTCCTACAGATGAAATCTGGTGGACAGATTTTCTAGTGTCAGGATAGCAAGTAATAGAGGATTTTATAAGTTCAATCTGAGATTCCTTCCAACAGAGCAAAGTTAAGATAGCTTATGTGGTGATTAACCTTCTTGCTGTACCTACGTAAATAATCAGACCAAACCTAATGAAATGACTTATTTTGTGAATAATTTTTTTAAGATCATTTTGCATCAAACTGGGGGACAATTTTAGGAAATTTTTTTTTATGTTTTAGAAAGAGCAAAAGAGATTACTGGATACTTTTCAATGGAATGCCTCCAGGAATTATCTGAATCTAGTCTTTGACTACTGTACAACTCTGCAGAGATTAAAGTTAACTCGTGGGAAAAAAACTGATAATAATGCAAATAATTCATATCTATAGACATGAGAAAAACTGGTGAAGGTTCATTCCTTCTTCCCATGGAAATGCCAATTTTCCTTCTATTTACAAATTTATTTCAATATTCCTGATCTACAAAGATATGTTCTTTGGATTCTCCTTTAGACCAGTTGTGACATCTTACAAATTCTCTTTCAAACTGATGAGTTAAACAACTAAAATCTTTGACTTGTGTTCATTTGTAAGAGAGTCAGGATTTTACCTGTTTTTGAAAATTATCCCTTATCACCATTGTCTCATTAAATTTTCATAGCACTCTCATGTTCCTGTTGACTAGATTAGGAATTAGAATTCATCTATTCATTCATTCATTAAAAACTCATTCATTCATTCGACCAATATTTAAGTTCCTTTTATATATCAGGAACTATTCTGGGGACTGGGGAGTCAATGGTAAACCACACAGACTTCATGGAGCCTTTAGTGATGGAGAAGACAAAATAAATTCACAAATAAATATATAGTTACAAATTGTGATCATCTATAAAGGAAAAAGACAGATGCTTGAGGAAATGACTTTTACAGGCAGAGGTTAAAGGACTTGTGAAGGCCTGATGTGAAAAAGTGCTTGGCCTGCTAAGGAAAAGAGAGAAGTCCCATGCGGCTGGAGCACAGAGAAAGCTGAGTGAGATGAGAATGGAGGTGAGGCCAGATCCGGCCTGCCTTGTTTATAGTTTTATAGAGTTTATTCTAAAACTGGAGCACAACTTGCCTGAGGTTTCACAGAGCCTGAATTGAAAATTTGGTTTCTTATTAGAAGACTTATATTCTTAATCATTTATTAGCGGGTGGGGATGAGGTGGAGACATTATTCTTTGGATTTAGCAAGATAATTCCAGAAAAAGTAGAGAAGTTTGTCTCGCATTTTCCAAAACTATCCTCTCTTCTGGAAGCTGGTCATCTTTCACCACATGCTGGGCTTGTGTAGGTCTGGGGTGCCTCAAATGACAGTTCAGAGCATCAGGACAGGTAGACATCTAGGCACCGTATCAGCATCTGTGTGGCTTGTGCTTTCCTGGCATTCATATTACCCTGCACAGTACCAGACATACGGCAAGTAGTCAACAAATGTGTTGACTAATTGGTTGATTAAGTACAAATATTATGGTAGGCCATGTGTTCTCTGGCAGATAATTGAGGGATGAAAATGTGATGCTTTTCTGGAACACGTTGCTATGGTTCTAGATTTACCTTTGTTTTGCAGCAATTTTTTTTACTGTATCTATTGCTAAAGCAAGGATAAATAGATTGGTTGATTTATTCATTCATCTTAATTTGACCCCAGGAAGAATAGAAGTTTTTCTAAAGCAAGAAATAAAAACTCTGCTGGAGTTCTCCCAGGGAGTAAATATAATGTAAACTAACTAAATTAGAAGACGCTTACTCCTTGGAAGAAAAGTTATGACCATTAGGAAGTGTTCTAATTTCATTCTTTTACATGTAGCTGTCCAGTTTTCCCAACACCATTTATTGAAGAAGCTGTCTTTGCCCCATTGTATATTTTTACCTCTTTTGTAAAAAATAAGGTACCCATAGATGCATGGTTTTTTTTGCTGAGCTTTCTATCTTGTTCCATTGGTTAATATTTCTGTTTTTATGCCAGTACCATACTACCTTGATGATTGTAACTTTGTAATATAATCTGAAGTCAGGAAGGTTGATTCTCCCAGTTCTTATTTCTCAAGATCGTTTTTTCTATTTGGGGTCTTTTGTGTTTCCATATGAATTGTGAAATTTTTTGTTCTCATTCTGTGAAAAATGACATTGGTAATTTGATAACGATCACATTGAATCTGTAGATTCATTTGGTAGAATATTCATTTTCACAATATTGATTCTTTCTACCCAGGAACATGGAATATCTCTTCATCTGTTTATGTTGTCTTTGATTTCTTTCATCAATGTATTATGCTTTTCTGTGTACAGATTTTGTGTCTCCTTAGGTAAGTTTATCCATATATATTTGATTCTTTTTGTTGCAATGGTGAATGAAATTGATTCCTTAATTTCTATTTTTGATGTTTCATTGTTAGTATATAGAAAGGCAAGTGATTTCTGTGTATTTATTTAGTACCCTGNCAGATTTTGTGTCTCCTTAGGTAAGTTTATCCATATATATTTGATTCTTTTTGTTGCAATGGTGAATGAAATTGATTCCTTAATTTCTATTTTTGATGTTTCATTGTTAGTATATAGAAAGGCAAGTGATTTCTGTGTATTTATTTAGTACCCTGCAACATTGCTAAATTCACGGATTAGCTCTAGTCATTTTCTAGTCATTAGGGTTTTCTATGTAGAATGAGTTTTAAGCCAAATTTTTCACTCTTTTATTTCACTTTTATCAAAAGGCTTTTTATTTCTTCTTTGCTTTCTGCCCTAAGAGTGGTGTTATTTGCATTATCTCTGGTTATTGATATTTCTCCCAGCAATCTTGATTCCAGCTTGTGATTCATCCAGCCCAGTATTTTGCATGATGTACTCTGCATATAAGTTAAATAAGTTGTTTTTTTTTTTTCTTTTTTCCTGGAGAAGACTTTCTATTATATTATTTTAACTAATTTATTTTTATGAAGAATATTTGCTTTACAGAATTTTGTTGTTTCTGTCAAACCTCAGCATGAATCAGGCATGGGTATATACATATCCCCTCCCTTTTGAACCTCTCTCCCATCTCCCTCCCCATCTAACCCCTCTAAGTTGATACAGAGCCCCTGTTTGAGTTTCCTGAGCCATACAGCAAATTCCTATTGGCTTTCTATTTTACATATGGTAATGTAAGTTTCCCTGTTACTCTTTCCATACATCTCACCTTTTCCTCCCCTCTCCCCATGCCCATGTGTCTATTCCTTATGTCTGTTTCTCAGTTGCTACCCTGTAAATAAATTCTTCCGTATCATTTTTATAGATTCCATATACATGCTTTAAAATATCATATTTATCTTTCTCTTTCTGACTTACTTCACTCTGGATAATAGGTTCTAGATTCATCCACCTCATCAGATCTAATTCAAATGCATTCCTTTTTATGGATGTGTGATATCCCATTGTGTATATGTACCACTATCTCTTTATCCATTCATCTATTGAAAACATCTAGATGGCTTCCATATTCTAACTATTATAAATAGTGCTTCAGTGAACAGTCGGATACATGTGTGTCTTTCAATTTTGGTTTCCTCAGGGTATATGCCTATGAGTGGGATTGCTGGATCATATGGTAGTTTTATTCCTAGTTAAGGAATCTCCATACCATCTTCTGTAATGGCTATATCAGTTTGCATTCCCACCAAAAGTGAAAGAGTGTTCCCTTTTCTCCACACCCTCATCAACTTTTATTTTTTGTAGCTTTTTGATGATGGTAATTCTGAATGGTGTGGGTGATATCTCATTGGAGTTTTGATTTACATCTCTCTAATAATGAGCAGTGTTGATGATTTTCTCATGTGTTTTTTAGCCATCTGTATGTCTTCTTTGGAGAAATGTTTGTTTAGTTCTTATTCCCAGTTTTTGACAGAGTTGTTTGTTTTTCTGGTATTGAGTTGTATAAGCTCTTTGTATATTTTGGAAACTAATCCTTTGCCAGTTGTTTCATTATTATTCTCTGCCATTCTGAGGGTTGTCTTTTCAAATTGCTTATAGTTCTTTGCTGTGCAAAAGCTCTTAAGTTTAATCAGGTCCCAGTTGTTTACATTTGTTTTTATTTCCATTATTCTAGGAGGTGGGTCATAGAGGATCTTGCTTTGATTTATGTCATCGAGTGTTCTGCCTATGTTTTCCTCTAAGAGTTTTATAGTTTTTGGTCTTACATTTAGGTCTTTAATCCATTTTGAGTTTATCTTTGCATATGGTGTTAGGAAGTGTTCTAATTTCATTCTTTTACATGTAGCTGTCCAGTTTTCCCAACACCATTTATTGAAGAAGCTGTCTTTGCCCCATTGTATATTTTTACCTCTTTTGTAAAAAATAAGGTACCCATAGATGCATGGTTTTTTTTGCTGAGCTTTCTATCTTGTTCCATTGGTTAATATTTCTGTTTTTATGCCAGTACCATACTACCTTGATGATTGTAACTTTGTAATATAATCTGAAGTCAGGAAGGTTGATTCTCCCAGTTCTTATTTCTCAAGATCATTTTTTCTATTTGGGGTCTTTTGTGTTTCCATATGAATTGTGAAATTTTTTGTTCTCATTCTGTGAAAAATGACATTGGTAATTTGATAACGATCACATTGAATCTGTAGATTCATTTGGTAGAATATTCATTTTCACAATATTGATTCTTTCTACCCAGGAACATGGAATATCTCTTCATCTGTTTATGTTGTCTTTGATTTCTTTCATCAATGTATTATGCTTTTCTGTGTACAGATTTTGTGTCTCCTTAGGTAAGTTTATCCATATATATTTGATTCTTTTTGTTGCAATGGTGAATGAAATTGATTCCTTAATTTCTATTTTTGATGTTTCATTGTTAGTATATAGAAAGGCAAGTGATTTCTGTGTATTGATTTAGTACCCTGCAACATTGCTAAATTCACAGATTAGCTCTAGTCATTTTCTAGTCATTAGGGTTTTCTATGTAGAATGTTGAGTTTTAAGCCAAATTTTTCACTCTTTTATTTCACTTTTATCAAAAGGCTTTTTATTTCTTCTTTGTTTTCTGCCCTAAGAGTGGTGTTATTTGCATTATCTGTGGTTATTGATATTTCTCCCAGCAATCTTGATTCCAGCTTGTGATTCATCCAGCCCAGTATTTTGCATGATGTACTCTGCATATAAGTTAAATAAGCAGGATGACAATATACAGCCTTGACTTACTCCTTTACCGATTTGGCAGCAGCCTGTTGTTCAAATGTCCATTTGTAACTATTTCATCCTGATCTGTATACAGATTTCTCAGGAGGCAGGTAAGGTGGTCTGGTATTCCCATTTGAAGAATTTTCCATAGTTTATATATATATATATATATATATATACAGTCAAAGGCTTTGGGGTAGTCAATAAAGCAGAAGTAGATGTTTTTCTGGAATTATCTTGCTTCTTTGATAATCCAAAGGAAGATTTCAATTTGATATTTCGTTCCTCTGCCTTTTCTAAATCCAGCTTGATTATCTGGAATTTCACAGTTCATATACTGTGGAAGCCTGGCTTAGAGAATTTTTAGCATTACTTTGCTAGCGTGTCAGTGAGTGACACATGAGTGAAAATGTGTGGTAGTTGAACATTCTTTATTTATTTATTTTTTAATTTTGATTTTTATTTTATTTTGCTTTACAATACTGTATTGGTTTTGCCATATATTGGCATGACCTGTCTTCTGAATGGGAGAAAATAATAGCAAATGAACATTCTTTAGTATGGCCTTTCTTTGGGATTGGAATGAAAACTGACTTTTTCCTGTCCTGTGGCCACTCCTGAGTTTTCAAAATTTGCTATCATATTGAGTGCAGCACTTTAACAGAATAACCTTTTAAGATTTGAAATAGCTCAGCTGGAATTCCATCACCTCCACTAGCTTTGTTCATAGTTGTGTTTCCTAAGACCCACTTGACTTTGCACTCCAGGATGTTGGGCTCTAGTTGAGGGTTTACACCATTTTGGCTATCTGGGTCATAAAGATCTTTCTTGTATAGTTCTTCTGCGTATTCCTGCCACCTCTTCTTAATATTTTCTTCTGTTACTTCCATAGTGTCTCTGTCCTTCATTGTGCCCACCTTTGCATAAATGTTCCCTTGCCATCTTTATTTTTCTTGAAGATATCTTTAGTCTTTCCCATTCTATTGTTTTGCTCTATTTCTTTGCATTGATCACTGAACAAAGCTTTCTTGTCTCTCCTTGTTATTCTTTGGAACTCTACATTCAAATGGATATATCTTTCCTTTTCTCCTTTGCCTTTTGTTTCTCTTCTTTTCTCAGCTATGTGTAAGACCTCCTCAGACATTTTTCCTTTTTGCATTTCTTTTTTTTGTGGATGGTCTTGATCACTGCCTCCTATACAATGTCATGCACCTTCATCCATAGTTCTTTAGGCCCTCTGTCTATCAGAGGTAATGTCTTGAATCTATTTGTTACTTCCACTGTATAATCATAAGGGACTTGATTTAGGTCATACAAGAATGGTCTAGTGATTTCCTCTACTTTCTTCAATTTAAGTCTGATTTTTTGCAATAAGGAGCTCATGGTCTGATCCACAGTCATATCTTGGTCTTGTTCTTGCTGACTGTATAGAGTTTCTCCACCTATGGCTGCAAATAATAGAATCAATCTGATTTCAGTATTAACCTTCTGTGATGTCCATGTGTAGATTCTTCTCTTGAGTTGTTGGAAGAGAGTGTTTGCTATGACCAGTGCATTCTTGTGGCAAAACTCTTGCTTCATTTTGTACTCCAAGGCCAAATTTGCCTGTTACTCCTAGTATCTCTTGACTTCCTACTTTTGCACTCCAGCCCCCTATAATGAATATGACATCTTTTGGGGGTGTTTAGTTTTAGAAGGTCTTCTAAGTCTTCATAGAGCTGTTCAGTCTCAGCTTCTTCAGCATACTGGTTAGAGCATAGACCTGGATTACTATGACACTGAATCATTTGCCTAGGAAAGAAAAAAGTTATCATTCTGTAGTTTTTGAGATTGCCCCCAAATACAGTATTTTGAGCACTTTTATTGACTATGAGGGCTACTCCATTCCTTCTGAGTATTCTTGCCCATAGTATAGTAGTAGATACAGTTGTCATCTGAATTATATTCACCTATTCCAGTCCATTTTAGTTCATATGTCTATATTTGACAGGAAACATTTTCAAGAAAACTTCCCTTTTTATGAAACTAGAGGAAGTATTTCTTGAGAGGGATGAAAAGAACACCTGTGCCTACCATCAATTTTGCTATCTAAAAGTCCCATAAGCTGATAAAAGTTCTTGACTACAAGGCAAACACTAGAAATATTGTTATCAGATAGGAAGACCAAGATAAACAGACCACCATACACATTCAGAAACAATGCTATGGAACAATTGTCTCTGTCTCAGTTCTGCATGACTATCAGGGAAATTGTCAAGAGCCTTTGAAAGACTTGCTGCATATACTCTTGGGATATGAAGCACACATTTGTGGACAGTGCCCTTCAGCAGAGAATGACACTTGATGTAACCCCAAAACTGGTCTTCCCAGGTGGCACTAGTAGTATAGAACTCACCTGCCAATGTATGAGATACAGGAGACATAAGAAATGCTTGTTTGATCCCTGGGTTGTGAAGAACCTCTGGAGGAAGGCATGGCAACCCACTCCAGTATTCCTGCCTGGAGAATCCCATGGACAGAGTAACCTGGAGAACTATCATCACAATGAGTTGGACATGATTGAAGCTACTTAGCTTGCTTGCACAACCCACAAATCTAAATGCAAGCATATATTGAACTTTTGTACAACTCAGCAGAATTTTAAGATGGGTATGCATTACTTATTGTTGTGGCTCACTTTTCTATGGTTAGGAAAAGTACAAAAAATCGCCTAACCAGTATTAGTTTAATAGGGCTAAGATTGTTTTAAAAATCTGTTATTATGAGAGAAAAGGTCACTGGTTTTCTAAACACAGAGACTTAGTCCCACCACAAAGTTGAATTTATTTTATGAAGTGAATGATAAGCCAAGAATATTAAAGTGTCTTGAAAATCACAACAGCAGGCCATGAGTTTATAAATCTTGAAAGAGCTATCATTCAAGAGGCCCAGGATTATTATACAGTTTGGTAAAGTGCAAATGAATAATAGAAGACCATGAGCTTATAAATATTAGAAAAACTTTAATTCAAGAGGCCCAGGATTATTATACAGTTTGGTATTTACAAGACTGGCAAAGAAGTAGGGAGTCTAAGACGGTAGAGTAGAAGGGTATGAGCTCATCTTCTATGAGAACTCCAAAACTGCAACTCACTGATAAACAACTATCCACTGGTGAAAATTGGATCCCACTAGAAAAGATACCAAGGGCATCTTGGTATTCAGGGATAAAAGAGAAGTCTCAATAAGAACCATCAATAAGATGGTTCGGTTCAGTTCAGTTCAGTTCAGTGGTTCACTCATGTCTAACTTTTTGAGAACCCATGAATCGCAGCACGCCAGGACTTGCTGTCCATCAAAACTCCCAGAGTTCATTCAGACTCACGTCCATCAAGTCAGTGATGCCATCCAGCCATCTCATCCTCTGTCATCCCCTTTTCCTCCTGCCCCCAATCCCTCCCAGCATCAGTGTCTTTTCCAATGAATCAGCTCTTCACAAGAGGTTGCCAAAGTACTGGAGTTTCAGCTTTAGCATCATTCCTTCCAAAGAACACCCAGGGCTGATCTCCTTCAGAATGGACTAGGAATTACATATTCAAAGTGCCTGGCTCATTGTAGATATTCAGTATTGGTACTGTGTATTATTAGCTGTTTTTACAATTGGGCCGTGTTTCACATTTCATCTGCAGGTTTGGTTGCAAGAATGGAAAGTGTCTATTTTTATATTTTTTTTATGAAGAAAACATTCTAAACCTCTTTAACCCTCTCTGTGAGAGACTTTTTTATACCATTGCCTTAGACTGGATTCTGGAACTAGGAAGCAGTTACTTTAAATAATGAGGGGTGGGGGGTGTGTGGAAGGAGAAGTGGAAAAGAATGAAAACATTTCCTATCCTTTATCTCAGCCTAGACAGTTTGATAGTATTAAAAATAATTACAAATGTTGCACATGTTTTCTAGAAACTTCACAAATTCTAGGACTTTATATAAGAAAAAAGAATCTATGATTCTCTCATTCAAGCTAGTTTCAGTGTTTTCTCTTTGTTGTCATTTTTAACAAAATGGGAGCAATACCCTACATACTATATTTCACTTACTAGAATATCACTACCACTCTTGGAATTATGATTTTAATGACTACATTATATTTCATATTATTATTATTAATGGTAGTGAAACTTTCATTTACAATAGTGACAAAGAAGGTGAAATAATTTGGATTTAATTTGACAAGAGATGTGCAAAACCATACAAGAAAAATGTTAAAACACTCATGAAAGGCACTAAATAATACTTGGACGAATGTAAAAATATATCCCATTCTTGAATGGATAACAGCATTATAAAGATATCATTTCTCCCTTAGTTATAAATTTAATATAATCTCTGTAGTAACATAACAGTTTATTTTATGGCATTAGATGCATTATACTAAAATTCATATAGAAAAGCAAACATTTAGGGTTGTACTCTGTATTACCAAATACAATACATCTGATTTACCTAAATTATTGCTGTTGGAAATATTCAGTTCAGTTCAGTTCAGTTCAGTCGCTCAGTCGTGTCCGACTCTTTGCGACCCCATGAATCGCAGCACGCCAGGCCTCCCTGTCCATCACCATCTCCCGGAGTTCACTCAGACTCACGTCCATCGAGTCCGTGATGCCATCCAGCCATCTCATCCTCGGTCGTCCCCTTCTCCTCCTGCCCCCAATCCCTCCCAGCATCAGAGTCTTTTCCAATGAGTCAACTCTTCGCATGAGGTGGCCAAAGTACTGGAGTTTCAGCTTTAGCATCATTCCTTCCAAAGAAATCCCAGGGTTGATCTCCTTCAGAATGGACTGGTTGGATCTCCTTGCAGTCCAAGGGACTCTCAAGAGTCTTCTCCAACACCACAGTTCAAAAGCATCGATTCTTCGGCGCTCAGCTTTCTTCACAGTCCAACTTTCACATCCATACATGACCACAGGAAAAACCATAGCCTTGACTAGGCGGACCTTAGTCGGCAAAGTAATGTCTCTGCTTTTGAATATACTATCCAGGTTGGTCATAACTTTTCTTCCAAGGAGTAAGCGTCTTTTAATTTCATGGCTGCAGTCACCATCTGCAGTGATTTTGGAGCCCAAAAAAATAAAGTCTGACACTGTTTCCACTGTTTCCCCATCTATTTCCCATGAAGTGATGGGACCGGATGCCATGATCTTCGTTTTCTGAATGTTGAGCTTTAAGCCAACTTTTTCGCTCTCCTCCTTCACTTTCATCAAGAGGCTTTTTAGCTCCTCCTCACTTTCTGCCATAAGGGTGGTGTCATCAGCATATCTGAGGTTATTGATATTTCTCCCGGCAATCTTGATTCCAGCTTGTGTTTCTTCCAGTCCAGCGTTTCTCATGATGTACTCTGCATATAAGTTAAATAAGCAGGGAGACAATATACAGCCTTGACGTACTCCTTTTCCTATTTGGAACCAGTCTGTTGTTCCATGTCCAGTTCTAACTGTTGCTTCCTGACCTGCATACAGATTTCTCAAGAGGCAGGTTAGGTGGTCTGGTATTCCCATCTCTTTCAGAATTTTCCACAGTTTATTGTGATCCACACAGTCAAAGGCTTTGGCATAGTCAATAAAGCAGAAATAGATGTTTTTCTGGAACTCTCTTGCTTTTTCCATGATCCAGCGGATGTTGGCAATTTGATCTCTGGTTCCTCTGCCTGTTCTAAAACCAGCTTGAACATCAGGGAGTTCACGGTTCACATATTGCTGAAGCCTGGCTTGGAGAATTTTGAGCATTACTTTACTAGCGTGTGAGATGAGTGCAATTGTGCGGTAGTTTGAGCATTCTTTGGCATTGCCTTTCTTTGGAATTGGAATGAAAACTGACCTTTTCCAGTCCTGTGGCCACTGCTGAGTTTTCCAAATTTGCTGGCATATTGAGTGCAGCACTTTCACAGCATCATCTTCCAGGATTTGAAACAGCTCAACGGGAATTCCATCACCTCCACTAGCTTTGTTCTTAGTGATGCTTTCTAAGGCCCACTTGACTTCACATTCCAAGATGTCTGGCTCTAGATTAGTGATCACATCCTCATGATTATCTGGGTCGTGAAGATCTTTTCTGTACAGTTCTTCTGTGTATTCTTGCCACCTCTTCTTAATATCTTCTGCTTCTGTTAGGTCCATACCATTTCTATCCTTTATCGAGCCCATCTTTGCATGAAATGTTCCCTTGGTATCTCCAATTCTCTTGAAGAGATCTCTAGTCTTTCCCATTCTGTTGTTTTCCTCTATCTCTTTGCATTGATTGCTGAAGAAGGCTTTCTTATCTCTTCTTGCTATTCTTTGGAACTCTGCATTCAGATGCTTATATCTTTTCTTTTCTCCTTTGCTTTTCGCCTCTCTTCTTTTCAGTGCTATTTGTAAGGCTTCTCCAGACAGCCATTTTGCTTTTTTGCATTTCTTTTCCATGGGGATGGTCTTGATCCCTGTCTCCTGTACAATGTCACGAACCTCATTCCATAGTTCATCAGGAACTCTGTCTATCAGATCTAGGCCCTTAAATCTATTTCTCACTTCCACTGTATAATCATAAGGGATTTGATTTAGGTCATACCTGAATGGTCTAGCGGTTTTCCCTACTTTCTTCAATTTAAGTCTGAATTTGGTAATAAGGAGTTCATGATCTGAGCCACAGTCAGCTCCTGGTCTTGTTTTTGTTGACTGTATAGAGCTTCTCCATCTTTGGCTGCAAAGAATATAATCAATCTGATTTTGGTGTTGACCATCTGGTGATGTCCATGTGTAGAGTCTTCTCTTGTGTTGTTGGAAGAGGGTGTTTGCTATGACCAGTGCATTTTCTTGGCAAATATTAGTCTTTGCCCTGCTTTATGCCACATTCCAAGGCCAAATTTGCCAGTTCCTCCAGATGTTTCTTGACTTCCTATTTTTGTATTCCAGTCCCCTAAAATGAAAAGGACATCTTTTTTGGGTGTTACTTCTAAAACGTCTTGTAGGTCTTCATAGAACCATTCAAATTCAGCTTCTTCAGCTTTACTGGTTGGGGCATAGACTTGGATTACTGTTTTATTGAATAATTTGCCTTGGAAATAAACAGAGATCATTCTGTCATTTTTGAGATTGCATCCAAGTACTGCATTTTGGACTCTTTTGCTGACCATGATGGCTACTCCATTTCTTCTGAGGGATTCCTGCCCGCAGTAGTAGATATAATGGTGATCTGAGTTAAATTCACCCATTCCAGCCCATTTTAGTTTGCTGATTCCTAGAATGTCGACGTTCACTCTTGCCATTGCTTGTTTGACCACTTCTAATTTGCCTTGATTCATGGATCTGACATTCCAGATTCCTATGCAATATTACTCTTAATAGCATCGGACCTTGCTTCTATCACCAGTCACATCCACAGCTGAGTATTGTTTTTGCTTTGGCTCCATCCCTTCATTCTTTCTGGAGTTATTTCTCCACTGATCTCCAGTAGCATATTGGGCACCTACTGACCTGGGAAGTTCCTTTTTCAATATCCTATCATTTTACCTCTTCATACTGTTCATGGGGTTCTCAAGGCAAAAATAATGAAGTGGTTTGCCATTCCCTTCTCCCATGGACCACATTCTGTCAGACCTCTCCACCATGGCCTTCCCATCTTGGGTTGCCCCAGGGGCATGGCTTAGTTTCATTGAGTTAGACAAGGCTGTGGTCCTAGTGTGATTAGACTGACTAGTTTTCTGTGAGTATGGTTTCAGTGTGTCTTCCCTCTGATGCCCTCTTGTAACACCTACCATCTTAGTTGGGTTTCTCTTACCTTGGGTGTGGGGTATCTCTTCATGGCTGGTCCAGCAAAGTGCAGCTGCTTCTCCTTACCTTGGATGAAGGGTGTCTCCTTACTGCCGCCCTTCCTGATTTTCAGTGTGGGTTAGCTCCTCTAGGCCCTCCTGCGCCTGTGCTGCCACTGCACCTTGGACGTGGGGTTGCTCCTTCTTGCTGCTGTCACTGGCCTCAGACGCAGGGTAGCTCCTCTGAGCTGTTCCTGAACCATCGCAGCCTGGCACTCTTGGCTGCTGTCCCTGACCTCGGACGTGGGGTAGCTCCTCTCGGCCGTGCTTAGTGCGCCCTGGTCTCAGCCACCCACGCTGATGCTGCCAGGGGCAAAATCATGTTTAGAATTAAACTCCATACCCACCAGATATGCTTGGAGGGATTAAACAAAACCTTGTGCACACTAGGACCCAGAGACCTCACAGAGATTGAATCAGACCTGATTTTGAGTATTTGAATGTCTCCTGCAGAGGCATGGATAATCAGTGGTCTGCCTCAGGCACAGAATGTTTAGAATTAAACTCCATACCCACCAGATATGCTTGGAGGGATTAAACAAAACCTTGTGCACACTAGGACCCAGAGACCTCACAGAGATTGAATCAGACCTGATTTTGAGTATTTGAATGTCTCCTGCAGAGGCATGGATAATCAGTGGTCTGCCTCAGGCACAGGGACTCTGGCTTCCGCAGACTTGGAAGGCACGGTATGGGTCAAAGTCTTCTTGGAGAGGTCACCATTAGACCCGCCATAGAACCACTGAGCAGATGACCCACAAACTGAAGAACAATCATGCCCAAGAAGTTCTTGCACTTTTTAGAAAGTTCTAGAATCCACAACAGGTTTCCCAACCCGGGGATCAGGCAAAAATAATAAGTATCCTGAGGGACTTTGACTTTGAAGGCCAGAGAATTTGATTACAGAACTTCCACAGGACTGGGTAACAGACTTTTGGAAGCCACAAACAAAATGTTGTATGGGCTAATGACTTTTCTTTTTAAATCAGTTTGCACTGATTGAACAATCTTCATGTACCAGGTACTTAACAAAGTGATTCCCAAACAGTTTAGCGTTTCATTCTTAAAATAACCGTGGGTGGGTGGTGGTTATTTTATTTTTTCCCCATTAGTATCCCTATTTTAATTATTAGGAAGTTAAGATGCAAAGAATAGAGTCTATAGAGTTGTAGAAGATAGAGATAGTAGGTAATTTCCCTAGGGTCTCATCATTTGGGAAGTCAGGAGACTTCACACAACAGCCTGGTTTCAGAGTTTGTAACCTTAACAATTACCCTATGCTGTCTCTCATGGAGGCTATATAAAATCAAGACCAAAATAAAACTAGCAAATGAAGAGGAAAGAATGGTAAATGTTGTTCCTACCACAGAAATGTCTAGCAATACCAGTGAATAAAATATAACTTTGAAGAAAAATACCTATATCTATTTCAATATGTATGCAGTATTTCAGGAACACTTTAAATGAAAATTGTCTGACACATTTGAAAGGCAAAATCCAAGAAAGAAAATGAAATGATAACTTATTTTTAAAAATCTATTAAGCAAAGATTTTTTGTATATTGATAAGGTATTTTTATTGTGTGGGAAAATACATTATTCAAATTTGCAAATGCAAGCATTGAATATGACAGATTTTAGGACTTTCCAACGGATAGAATGAACAGCTGATACACTGAATAAAATACAACCTCTCATGTCTTCTCTACTTCTCTAGGACTTTTGCTTCTAAAACATTGCTCTCTTTTTAAAATCAATAGAGATTTCATCCTTTACTGAGAAAAATAAAATCTTGAGGATTAATCCATTTTATTTTAAATGGAACTTGGAATTTTTTTTTAAACAATGGCACCTTTATTTCACTGTTGGCCTTAAAACATGAATGATTTATAATCCTGTGAAACAAGCCAAAAAGGGCATTTTAGTAGTCCAGAATCACTTCCTTCGTATTTACTGTAATTGACTAAAATATTCACCTTTGTAGTTGAAGGGGTGCCTTATTCTATATTTTAAAATTCTTCTTTCTGGGCTTGCCTGGTGGCCCTAATGGTTAAGAATCCACCTACCAATTCAGGATACATGGATTTGAACCCTGCTCCAGGAAGATACAACATGCTTCTTGGCAACTGAGCTCCTGCACCATAACTTCTGAGCCCAGGCTTTAGAGTCCACAAGGAACAACTACTGAGCCCATGCACAGCAACTATGAAAGCGTGAATGCTTACAGCCCTGTTCTTGGTAGCAAGAGAAGCCACTGCAATGAGAAGCCTTAGCACCACCACAGAGAGTAGCCACCAGCTCGCCACAACTATAGAAAACACACATGCAGCAGCAAAGACCCAGAACAGCCATAAATAAATACATCTTTTAAAACAGTTATTCATCTTCCAATAAAAATAAATGCCTTTAATGAATAGCAAAATATAAGCCCACAGTAACGTTTCATTTAAAAGCAAGCATACTATCAGGGCTGTGTTATAAACTGATTCATTTTGAGAGCAGTGAAGTTGATTCACAGAAGGGCTTTGCTGTCCTAATTAGGAGAAATTGATTAAATATTTCAGAGTTTCCCAGGTGGCTAAGTGGAAGAATCCACCTGCCAATGTACGAGGTACAAGAGATACTGGTTTGATCCCTGGGTGGGGATTAATCCCTGGAGAAGTAAATGGTCATTCACCCCAGTATGCTTGCCTATAGAATTCCAAGGACAGAGGAGTCTGATGGACCCTAGTCTATGACGTCATGAGAAGTCAGAGATAACTAAGCTTGCACACACACATGATGAAATATTTCAGGTTTCTTTACAGCCTAGCCTTTCTCAGGGCCTAGAATGTTATTTATGTAATCTGTTTGTATCTTTCATGTGTTTGTTCAGCTCTTATAATTTCATAGAATAAGTTTATATTTTTTAAATTGCATTTGAATTTAAACTTTTAGCTTCCCCCAAAACTTTTAAGAATATATGTTCTTCATTTGAGTAGTCCCAATACAATTCAATACTACTTTCACTAGAGGCCCTAAGCTTAAGAATGCCCTTTACCAGGCTACCAGTGTAAAAAATGCAGTCTGACTTGTGTTAACTGGAAATGTCCCGTCGTAGAATCTGAGCACAAGCTGCTATGTACCTAGCATGTTTATGGATCCACTTTACAATTCCTTTGCTACAGACAAACTTCTAGATTAACTACTCTCATACATTCCAAACACTTTTCTAAGAGCATGGAGGATTCAGGAGTGTTAAGAGCAGAGCAACATCCCTGTCTTCACGGCTTTATTTAGCATAAGATCTTATTTAGTTATTTTGTACATGGAATGCTACCAAATAATCTGTATTTTGAAAGTCATTTCTGTTAAAGTTAGAAAAAAATACTATTTATTGCTCTTTCAGAAAGTGAGATTCAACCATTTAAACATATACTTATGATGTAAAAGGACTTCCGTGGTGTCAAAAGAATGAAAATGTAAGTTATTATTATTATTTTTTAATCTGTATCTTCCTCAGATATTTTTACATCTTCTTCTGTAGATCATTTGACTGGTGCTGTTTGGAAATAGGAAATTCAAATAACTGTTTTTCCAAATTTCCTTTCCTTGTAAAGTTAAATCATGTAAAAATCAGATAACCTTAGGCAATCTTTAGGATAAAGAAAGAAATGCAGAAATGAAAAACTTAAAATCAAGAAATAAAGAATTCCATCAGCATTTGATAACTTTTTGTGTATAGATGTGTGGGCAAAATAAAATAGCTACAACAGATGTTTAAAAAGTCATGAATTCATTAAATGAGGATTTATCCAAATTTGTATTTTAAATTTCTACAGATTATTACCAGACATTGTCATAATGAATTCAACCTGAAATACACCATCACCCTCACATTTATCAAAAATTAACAGAAATAGACAAACAGTAGTGAGGCAAATAATGTTATCAGGCTGTTGGTTACAGACAGTATCATGATGATGGCACACAGACCACTTCTGTCAGGAGGCAAACTGCACAATAATTAGATTCTGTGTCTCACAGGAGAATATAGAAAGTGTCCGCAGGAGAGTCATTTTTTTCATCTACTCTTCTGTCAGAGAATAAAAAGTGACTTTTCTAAAAGGAAGCTATATTAGATATATAAAAATTATCTTTACGTTTTGATTTTTAAAGTAAGTATTCACAACTAATCATCTAATAATTACATGGCATATACTAACTAAATGCAAAACATTTATTTGGTGTACAGACCCAGAATTTGAAAACATGAATTCTAAGGAGAATGAAATCACAAAGAGTAATCTGTTAGTGCATCATCCATCTAAATCTGTATAACAATGACTTTAATTAGCTAAATCATTTGATTCACATGTATATTGTTCCTATAATTGTTGCAATATTGTCTTTTTGGAAAAAAATAGGAATATTGTACTTGACTGCAGAAAGTAAACATATCCCTACATTAATAGAGATCACTTTTATTATGTATAAAATGAAATCATTTTGATATTCTGAAAGTGCATGAAAACATAAAGATTGGGAATTTAATTTTGGTCTCTGACTCTGAATTGAATGGGCACTGAGAATCTTCAATCTTCTTGTTTGCACTGAATTTAAATAATTATACTTTCTTTTTTTAATTTAATTTTATTTTATTTACAGGATAAGGCCCAGTTATAACTCTTCTCATGATAACAAGTTTCCTGAATTAACCTTTATCATCTATGTCTTTTAAACCTGTTTCAGATGACACAGGAGAATTACTTTAAAATTTTTGATTGAAAATCATGTTTTTTTTTTCACATTAGAAATGAAAACCTCAAGAAATATCACAAATGTATATAAAAATCTTTCAGCTATAATATACAGAGTGTACATTTACTTATGCAGACATCTATAGTGAATGTTCTTTTCATATTTATTTTATTATTTTGAATATATGGCATGCTATTCTTGGGAACCTTGACATCATTATCAATATTAACTAAACTACCTAACCTTACATGTTTCTTTTATTGTCATAATCCTGTTCTTTATTATAGAGTGGTGTGGAGGCTTAGTTCAATTTTACAGCGAGGTGACTTTTTCTATCAGTCTAATTGTGCTGTTTTTTTTCAAGTGATTGTTTTGCTATGATTTTACTATGAAAGCTGATGTTAAGTAGATTATATGACGTTCCATAAATATAAAGCATTTTATAAAGAAGTGTGTCCAATAGATAAATTAGAAATAATTTACTAGATTTTGTATAAAATTAACATTCAAATAGATCAAATTAGTATATAATTTAAAATGGTTAAACGTGTTCCAAACAAAAAAGATGTGTGTGTGTTACTTTATATAACCCAGTTAATAGAATATACTCACATACTAGTTAAGGGTAATAATTATACAATAATACAAATCATAACATTAGCTATTTGTTGGGGTAAAATTTCATGATAAGCAATTGATATGAGATTATTCTAATTCTCATAATAATCATGCAAGTTAGGTATTTTTCTCTCCACTTTGCAGTTAAGAAAAATATAAGCTAAAGATTTTAACTTACTAACTGAATTTTAAGTGATGGATGAATAACATAATGCAATCTTATATTTTGTGGATGGATAAATTACAAACACCAGAGTAAATATATGTTAATTTGTTTCTTTACTTCTCTGTTTGGCTTGCTCCATGTACTATTTTAAGCATTCTATAATATGAATCTATGGCAACAGTATCTAGGCTTAATCAGATAAGATATTGCATACCTATGTAGTAGATGATATAAATATTTTTCATTCATAATCACATGTAATTGTGAGTTTATAAAATATCTTGCTCTGATTATTTATGTATAATGTGTTAGCTTTGATCCATATTTTTCAGCAAATTCTTAACTATTGTCAGGTTAGTTGCTTAATTTAACTTTCAAAGTTTATATGGACTCTATTGTAAGGCAAAAACTTTAATGTCAAAAATTTTATCATATTATTATACAGGTTAAAATTATATTTAAAGCAGCCTACCAGAGTACACACAAGTCATGTGCACATGTAGAACTGATAACTCAGTTGTGTGACTATAGCTATAATTGGCTACATTGCCTCTCCTGAAAGATAAGCCTCAGAAGAATATTTCATAAGGATATTTTTTAATTATTGGATTCTTTCTATGTTATCATTAATACATTCTTTAATAAAATGTTACATTTAAAGCGTGGGCTTCCCTGATGCTCAGATAGTAAAGAATCTACATGCAATGCAGGAGACCTGGGTCTGATTCTTGGTTGGGAAGATCCACTGAAGAAGGGAATTCAACCCACTCCAGTATTCCTGCCTGAAAAATTCCATGGACAGAGTAGCCAGGTGGTCTATAGTCCATGGAGTCACAAAGAGTTGGACATGACTAAGTGACTAACACTTTCACTTTCAAGGTAAGTTGCTTAGATTTTCTAGATCACTCTAGAGGCAATATTGTTTATTTAATCCATTCATTTACTAATTTTTTTTTTTTACAAATAATAGTATTCATGTAAGTCAGTTATAGAAAAAGAACATGTAGATGCCCTTTCAAGCATTATTAATACAGTATTCCTTATTTGTATAATATTGCATTGGCATATAACTTTCTAATTGTAGTATAGGTTAAGCATATCAAAAGATCAAAGGATATCTTAGTGATTTTTAACTATGATTTGGTGTGAATATGTTTGAGAAAAATAAAATTGCTATTTTATTAAATAATGATAAAAGAGATCTTGCCTGTTGTAATATCCCATGTTTATAATTAATCAGAAATAGTCAAGTTGACAATTCATAGAATGAAAACAGGCTCTGTTAATATCATTGGGTTCCTTTCCCAAATAGCCATAGAATATCTGTATATATTGGTGAAATAATTAATTTCCTATTGGTTTCAGTTTCATAAGTTATAACATCATTATTTTAATCTGTGAAAATGATGAGCCTCCATAATAATATGCTACACATATTATCAGAATCTACAAGATGTAATAGAAGGATGTGGAGCTCATCTCCCCTAAAAATACAATAAATTTATATCGACATGGGGAAAAATTGTCACTGAAAACTATCCAGAAACTGGCAGGAAGACTCCTGCACAGTAAAGACAGTAAAAACCATCCACACAAAATTGGATAGAAAGGGAAGAAAAATGATCAGATTGGAACCTGTGACTCTGGGAGCGGACTAGGTGGAAAAGGAAGATACAGGGCAGAGGACCACCCTGGAGGACAGTGAGTGATTTGAACCACATATTCTGACCCCCAGTCATAAGGTCCAGCTTGAGTCCTGTAGGCTGGATGGAGGGCCAGTTAGACTAATAGAGGGCTGTGGGAACCTGGACCCTGGCTGTGAGTACATGCTTACTTACTCACAAAGTGGGGAGGAGAGGTAGATTGACAACTGCACCAATGGCTGCCCAGTTTCCCATGAACCATTCAAGACCAGACTGAGGTAAGAAAATGCTCCACTCCCCCTTGCTTCATGATGCAGCTCCACATTAGGGTCTGGGCTCAACTATGTGACACAGATAGCTCAGACCTGAAGCAGCCTCCAAACAGGGAGCCCCTACTGATACACAAATAGGCAGTTCATCAAACACCTTCTGGGTACTGCACTCCAGCTGGACAACCACAGCCTTTGCCTGATCCAGGCCAAGTACCCACACCAGGTCTTCTTGATCCAGGAACTCTCCCCTGTGGGATAAGAGTGATGGTTAGGAGGGTGGGAGAGTATACATTCAGAGGCAATGGAGCCAACATGGACTTGACCCTCAGGATTTCTACTCCAGCAACTTGGGGTCAAATATCACCTGTAATAAGGCAGTGACACTCACTGAGCAGAGGGTCAGCCTTATCTGCTACTTAGCTCTGTTCCTAGCTCTTCCATCTCCAGCCCCACCCCCTCCTAAGGTGATAGCTGTCTTCACACCCTGAGGAAGGAAGTAATTCATTTATGTCAAATCCAGCATTCCCACCAAAGCCATTGGGCACCAGCATACTGTAAAGAGATGCTTCCACACAAGGACATCTCATTAATAGTGCAATATTTAACTGCCATATTTTAGAATAATAAAGTCCATTTTTGACAGACAAACAGTTAACTATTCAAAGTGAAAGCTGAAAGATTTTCCTCCTAAATCAGAAACACGATTAAAGATGCCCACTCTTACAACTTTCATTCTACATAATTAGAAGTCTTAGCCACGGTAATTGGAGAATAAAAAGAAATTAATGACAGTCAAAAATGGAAGGGGAGAGAAAAACTGTCACGATGAGCAGATGACATGAGACTATATACTGAAAAACCTAGTTTTATAACTATTAAATGAAGTCAATGTAGTTTCAGAATACAAGATTATTATGTAGAAATCTGTTATTTTTCAATATGCTAGTAACAAACTATTAGAGAAAGCAAGAACAGAGTTCCATTTAAACCCACAGCAAAAAGAATAAAATAACTGAAAATAAACATAATCGAGGTGAAAGACCTATTCCTCAAAAACTATAAAATATTGGTGAAGGATTTGAAAATGAAACAAATAAATGGAAATACATACCGTATTACTGGATTGGAAGAATTAATTGCTGAAATTTCTATACTATTCAAAACAACTTATAGATTTAATGTAATCCTTATCAAAATACTTATGACATTTTTCATAGAATCAGAACAAATAATTCTAAAATTATATGCAATCACAAAAGACCTTGATAGCCAAAGCTATCTTGAGACAAAAGAATAACACTGGAGTTTTCATGTTACCTAACTTCAGGTAATGTAATATAGCTCAGGTAATGTAATATATTACAAAGCTACAGTAAGTAAAACAGCATGGCACCCCTCATAACAGACACATGGATCTAAACAGAATAGACTAGAAAGCCTACAAATAAGTTCATGCACCTATGGCCATGAAACCATAGACAAAATGGAAAAACAATCTACTGAATAAGAGAAAATGCTTGCATGTGATTTGGCTGATAAAGGGTTAATATCCAAACTGTATACAGGGCTCATACAACAAGCAATCAAATTTTAAACATGTGTAGAAGACCTGAATAATCTTTTTTTACCAAGAAGACATACAGAGGGCTAGTAGGCAAATGAAAAGAAATATACTTATCACATTAACCATGAGAAAATGCAAATAAAAACCTCAATGAGATGTCACTTCACATCTGTCAGAATTGTAATAATCATAAAGACTGCAAACAACAAATGTTAGTGACAATATGGAGAAAAGGGGAACACTGTACACTATTGAAATGTAACTTGGTTTATCAACCATGGAAAACTCTATGAAAGAAATACAAGTGATCATCAACAACAGATAGGGTTATGAAGCTTTTTTTTTTTTAATGTATTTATCACCTATCATACACACACAATGGAATATTCAGTTCAGTTCAGTCGCTCAGTCATGTCCGACTCTTTAGGACTCCATGAATTGCAACACGCCAGGCCTCCCTGTCCATCACCAACTCCCGGACTTCACTCAGACTGGCGTCCACTGAGTCAGTGATGCATTCCAGACATCTCATCCTCAGTCGTCCCCTTCTCCTCCTGCCCCCAATCCCTCCCAGCATCAAAGTATTTTCCAGAGTTAACTCTTCGCATGAGGTGGCCAAAGTACTGGAGTTTCAGCTTTAGCATCATTCCTTCCAAAGAAATCCAAGGGCTGATCTCCTTCAGAATGGACTAGTTGGATTTCCTTGCAATCCAAAGAACTCTCAAGAGTCTGCTCCAACACCACAGTTCAAAAGCATCAATTCTTCGGTGCTCAGCCTTCTTCACAGTCCAACTCTCACATCCATACATGACTACTGGAAAAACCATAGCCTTGACTAGACGGATATTAGTCGGCAAAGTAACGTCTCTGCTTTTGAATATGCTATTTAGATTGGTCATAACTTTTCTTCCAAAGAGTAGGCGTCTTTCGATTTCATGGCTGCAATCACCATCTGCAGTGATTTTGGAGCCCAAAAAAATAAAGTCTGACACTGTTTCCCCATCTATTTCCCATAAAGTGATGGGACCAGATGCCATGATCTTCGTTTTCTGAATGTTGAGCTTTAAGCCAACTTTTTTACTCTCCTCTTTCACTTTCATCAAGAGGCTTTTTAGTTCCTCTTCACTTTCTGCCATAAGTGTGGTGTCATCTGCATATCTGAGGTTATTGATATTTCTCCCTGCAATCTTGATTCCAGCTTGTGTTTCTGCCAGTCCAGCGTTTCTCAGATGTACTCTGCATATAAGTTAAATAAGCAGGGTGACAATATATGGCCTTGAAGTACTCCTTTTCCTATTTGAAACCAGTCTGTTGTTCCATGTCCAGTTCTATCTATTGCTTCCTGACCTGCATACAGATTTCTCAAGAAGCAGGTCAGGAGGTCTGGCATTCTCATCTCTCTCAGAATCTTCCACAGTTTATTGTGATCCACACAGTCAAAGGCTTTGGCATAGTCAATAAAACAGAAATAGATGTTTTTCTGGAACTCTCTTGCTTTTTCCATGATCTAGCGGATGTTGGCAATTTGATCTCTGCTTCCTCTGCCTTTTCTAAAACCAGCTTGAACATCAGGGAGTTCATGATTCATGTATTGCTGAAGCCTGGCTTGGAGAATTTTGAGCATTACTTTATTAGCATGTGAGATGAGTGCCATTGTACGATAGTTTGAGCATTCTTTGGCACTGCCTTTCTTTGGAATTGGAATGAAAACTGACCTGTTGTAGTCCTGTGGCCACTGCTGAGTTTTCCAAATTTACTGGTATATTGAGTGCAGCACTTTCACAGCATCATCTTT
>SJYX01004899.1:499400-598306 GCA_006410675.1 Oreotragus oreotragus | reverse complement strand
GGTCATGTATGGATGTGAAAGTTGGACTGTGAAGAAAGTTGAGCGCCGAAGAATTGATGCTTTTGAACTGTGGTGTTGGAGAAGACTCTTGAGAGTCCCTTGGACTGCAAGGAGATCCAACCGGTCCATGCTCAAGGAGATCAACCCTGGGATTTCTTTGGAAGGAATGATGCTAAAGCTGAAACTCCAGTACTTTGGCCACCTCATGCGAAGAGTTGACTCATTGGAAAAGACTCTGATGCTGGGAGGGATTGGGGGCAGGAGGAGAAGGGGACGACCAAGGATGAGATGGCTGGATGGCATCACGGACTCAATGGATGTAAGTCTTAGCAAACTCCGAGAGATGGTGATGAACAGGGAGGCCTGGCGTGCTGCGATTCATGGAGTCGCAAAGAGTCGGACACGACTGAGCGACTGAACTGAACTGATGACAAAACTATCTAAATCTTGAGCAGACACACACAGCTTAAAATGGCATCAAATAAAATATGTAACAATAAAAGAAACTAGAGCTTCCCTGATGGTTCAGCTGGTAAATATCTGCCTGCAATGAGGGAGACCTGGGTTTGACATCTGAATCAGGAAGATGCCCTGGAGTAGGGAACTGCTTCCCACTCCAGTATTCTGGCCTGGAGAATTCCATGGACTCTATAGTCCATGGGGTCACAAACAGGTGGACATGACTGAGCAACTTTCATTTTCACACTAAACTAAATAAAACACTTGATATTTGTTAATCTTAATTGTTAATCTTTCAAGTCATAGGGACCACAGACACACTCATATGATCTCAGTAAATCGTGAATTCTTTAAAGTTACAAAGGAGTAAAACTTTCATCTTAGCTGCATAAGAGCAGGATGCTACTCATGAATGCAATGGCAGTCCTAATAACCTGACATCAACTCTGTGTTTGTTGTCTGTAGAGATAATATAATCTATGTTCATATTCTAATATTCTTACATTTTCTTTTGATTCTTTAAGCCATGCAATTGATTCTTTGTGACTCACTAATACCCCAATAAAAGTATGATTGTTTTGACCATTCATAGTCTTACTACAGCATTAGCATTAATCAGAACTCTCAAAATGGTCAGTCAATTCCTTGATCACATAGCTATTATATTTGTGAGTACTAAGTCACTTCAGTCATGTCCGAATCTTTGCAACCCTATGAACGATAGCCTACCAGGCTCTTCTGTCCATGGAACTCTCCAGGCAAGAATACTAGAATGGATTTTCATGCTCTCCTCCAGGTATTTTCCCAACTCCAGGATGGAACTGGCATCTCTTAAGTCTCTCACATTGGCAAATGGGTTCTTTACCACTAGCCCACCTGGGAAACCCAACATAGTTATTAAGAATTCGATTTGTGATGATCACTTTTCCATGACAGGTTTTGCAGTGGGGACAAAATAGACATGACTACTGCATCATGGAATTGTCTAGTAGTTCAAGCAGGCAGCTGAGAAGAGTGATAGCATTATGAGACATAGTGCAGGGTGCAAGATAAACCATGGAGAAAACAGGCTTTCTAGATACTCAGTGAGTCTGCAGTTTATTTTCAGTGTGCATGATTTGATTATTAATAGTAATTATGATATTAATATAGGATAAATGTCTATCGCCTTGAATAATAAAATATAAAATAGCAGCATCTATCTGTAATGTAAAATTTAAAATTATTAATGTGCACAGCTAGTAAAGTAATGCTCAAAATTCTCCAAGCCAGGCTTCAGCAATATGTGAACTGTGAACTTCCAGATGTTGAAGATGCTTTTAGAAAATGCAGAGGAACCAGAGATCAAATTGCCAACAACTGTTGGATCACTGAAAAAGCAAGAGATTTCCANAGTAAAGTAATGCTCAAAATTCTCCAAGCCAGGCTTCAGCAATATGTGAACTGTGAACTTCCAGATGTTGAAGATGCTTTTAGAAAATGCAGAGGAACCAGAGATCAAATTGCCAACAACTGTTGGATCACTGAAAAAGCAAGAGATTTCCAGAAAAACATCTATTTCTGCTTTATTGACTATGCCAAACCTTTGATTGTATGGATCAAAATAAACTGGAAAACCCTGAAAGAGATGAGAATATCAGACCACCTGACCTGCCTCTTGAGAAGCCTGTATGCAGGTTAGGAAGCAACAGTTAGAACTGGACATGGAACCACAGACTGGTTCCAAATAGGAAAAGGAGTACGTCAAGGCTGCATATTGTCACTCTGCTTATTTAACTCATATGCAGAGTACATCATGAGAAACGCTGGGCTGGAAGAAGCACAAGCTGGAAACAAGATTGCTGGGAGAAATATCAATAACCTCAGATATGCAGATGACACCACCCTTATGGCAGAAAGTGAAGAGGAACTAAAAAGCCTTTCGATGAAAGTAAAAAAGGAGAGTGAAAAAGTTGGCTGAACTCTAAACATTCAGAAAACGAAGATCATGGCATCCAGTCCCATCACTTCATGGCAAATAGATGGGGAAACAGTGGAAACAGTGACTGACTTTATTTTTCTGGGCTCCAAAATCACTGCAGATGGTGACTGCAGCCATGAAATTAAAAGACGCTTGCTCCTTGGAAGGAAAGTTATGACTAATCTAGACAGCATATTGAAAAGCTGAGACATTACTTTGTCAGCAAAGGTCCGTCTAGTCAAGGCTATGGTTTTTCCAGTAATCATGTATGGATATAAGAGTTGGACTGTAAAGAGGGCTGAGCACCGAAGAATTGATACTTTTGAACTGCGGTGTTGGAGAAGATTCTTGAGAGTTCCTTGGACTGCAAGAAGATCCAACCAGTCCATCCTAATGGAAATCGGTCCTGGGTGTTCATTGGAAGGACTGATGGTAAAGCTGAAACTCCAGTATTTTGGCCACTTGATGCAAAGAGCTGGCTCATTTGAAAAGACCCTTATGTTGGGAAAGATTGAAGGCAAGAGGAGAAGGGGATGACAGAGGATGAGATGGTTAGATGGCATCACCGACTCAATGGACTTGCATTTGGGTAAACTCCAGGAGGTGGTGATGGGCTGGGATGCCTGGCATGTTGAGGTTCATGGGGTCGCAAAGAGTCAACTGAAGTGAATGAACGAATAGATGAGTGAATGTTGGTTTGCATTAATTGGACTATTTAGTTAAATCCTATTAAAAAAATTTTGGCTTTCCCCTCACTTCTTCATTAACACTTCTCTCACTATTTTCCTTCTAGGTATTAAGCTCCAGGAACATGGCTATATATGAATCATGTCATTTTTCTACTTGTTTCAAGGCAGAGAAAAGTCTTACAAAATTTTCCAAGATAGGAACTAATAACTGAAACAAGACACAAGAGCTATCTTGGGGAGATATCTGTTGCAACATCAGGCTGCTTTCCTAACAACTTACCTTATCTCCCATAATATACTGCTTTTTACAAAGAAGTCTCCATCTCGTTATTTGATGCTACTAATTTTTTTCCATTTTTTTTCTTAGTTTTACCTTTTGTCTTCTCCTTCTCTCCTGATATTTCTGTTTCTTTCATTGACAAATGCCATGTCACTGTTAAGTCATTGCTTGATGTTCTACCAGTTTCTTTTGGGATGATATTTACAACATAATAAAATTATTACCAATAGTACTTATCTATAAATTAAGTAAATATTCCACTCAACAAATACGCACTAAGCACCTTAAATGTGTTAGATGCTGATTTAAGTGCTTGGATACAGCAACTACAATAAAATTAAAACAGGCAAATATTCTTGTTCTCTTGGCTTTTACATTCTAGTGGGCAAAATTCAGTCTACAGACATTACATGAAATTTATGTAATCAATATTATCTTGTGTCAATAGTATTATATGAGTCTGTTGATTAACACAAATCAACATAATTTAGTTCTAATTTAGTAGACAGTGATATATAAAAACTTTTCAGTGCCATTACTCACAGGATTATCACTTATGATTTTTGTAGATGGGGACACAATAATTTATCATTCTTCATAAGGCTTTCTTGATTGTCACTCACTATGACATACGTATAAATAAGAATTTATCATAATGTCTCAATTGATGTTAAAAGAAAATAACCAACTCAGCAAAGTTGTCCTTGCCTGTTCATCAAAAAAGGTATTAAACTTGCCTTTTCCTAAACTTCAAAATCTTCCCTTTTCTTTCAGGCATTTTCACACATAATGGTCCTAGTCTCTGCTTTACATTTGCTAATTCATATCACCTGCACCTGCCTGTGCAACATTTCAGATTTTTTAAATCTTCTTCATAAATTTAGTTTTCTAAATTTGTTTCCAAGATTTAACCAAAAGTGGCTAGCACATTGCTTCACTCATAACAGCCCAAAATTAGTGAACAAGAAAATATTTGGCATTTAAAGACATCTGTTAAATGTCAATCTAAAGCTGACATTTAGGGGGTTTTTTTAGCTTCATATTAAAGGTAGTTTTTAAGCTTTCAACTTAAAAAACTTTCAACTAAATTTTTTAACTTATATTTTAATTGAGCTTATTATAGAGTGAATTATTCTTCCCTAAATTCATATTTGAAGTCCTAATCCCAAATACAACTGTATTTTGAAATATAGCCTTTAAAGACACATTCAGAATTAAATCAGGTCATAAGGATGGGGTTCTAATTCAGTATAACTCATGTCCTTGTAAGAAGAGTAAAAGACACCAAGAGTGTGAATGCACAGTGGAAAGGTCATGTGAAGACACAGTAAAAAGGAAGCTTGCAACAAGTTAAGGAAGTAAAATGTTACTGGAAACCAACACTGATATCACCTTGATATTACACTTCCAACCTCCAGAACAGTGAGAAATAATTTTTTGTTGTTTGAATCACCCAGTGTATGATATTTTGTTATGGCATCCCATGCAGACTAATTCAAAGTTTTTATTTTAAATTTACTTAAAAGCAGCATTACATAAGCATTACAGAAGTCCTTTTTTTTTTTTTCCTCCAGCAAAAAGCTTATAGACTTTAAGGTAGTTAAAGATGTAAACCAATGTCCCTGGGTGTTAATTCACTTTCTTTTCTTAACTTAGAATTTATCTATAAATATTCTTTGTGGATAGAATGGAGACAATTGTAAAACCTATTTGAAATGAGGGTCTCTCTAGCTGCTCCCTGACGAGTAGTTTAGGTACACATCATCCCTTGATGTCCAGTCAGTTATATCAGGATACTCCCTGAAGCCCTCCATTCAAGTGATGGTGGTACCACTGATACTCACTTTACAAGGGGTAGAGGGCTTCTCCTTCTATCATTGCTGCTCCTTCTCCAGGGGATCTTCCTGACCAAGGGATTGAACCCATGTCTCCTGCGCTGGCAGGCAGTTTCTTTTCCACAGAGCCACCTGTGAAGCCCTCTATCTCTGCTGAGTTTTTAAATAGTGTATTTACTTATTTATTTATTTAATATCAAACATGTACTTTTCATGGTTTTGGAAGCTGAAAATCCAAGATTAACGTGCCAGTTGGCTCAGTTCCCTGGTGAAGGCTCTCTTTTTGGCTTGGAGACGGTTGCATCCACATGATGGAGAGAAGGAGAGCTCTGGTCTCTCTTCTAATTCTTTCTCACTTTTGTTTCAGTTTTATAAAGGTATAATCAACAATTAAAAACAAAATTAGTGGCACTAGTGGTAAAGAACTGGCCTGCCATCTACAATGTAAGAAGTGCAGGTTTGACCCCCTGGGTCAGGAAGATCTAGAGAAGGCAGTCATGGCAATCCGTACTCCAGTATTCTCACCTGGAGAATCCCATTGACAGAATCCCTGGTGGGCTATGGTCCATAGATTTGCAAAGAGTTGGACAGGACTGAAGCGACTTAGCACGCACTGCACTCACGCACACAAAGAATACAACTGGATGATTTGATTCATGTATACACTGTGAGATAATCATCACAAGCAAGGTAATTAATACATCCGTTCAGTTCAGTTCAGTTCAGTCATTCAGTCAAGTCCAGCTCTTTGCAACCCCATGAACCTCAGCAAGCCAAACCTCTCTATCCATCAGCAACTGCCAGAGTCTACCCAAACCCATGTCCTTTGAGTCAGTGATGCATTCCAACCATCTCATCCTCTGTCGTCCCCTTCTCCTCCTGCCCCCAATCTTTCCCAGCATCAGGGTCTTTTCAAATGAGTCAGCTTTTCACATCAGGTGGCCAAAATACTGGAATTTCAGCTTCAATATCAGTCCTTCCAATAATTACCCAGGACTGATCTTTAGGATGGACTGGTTGGATCTCCTTGCAGTCCAAGGGACTCTCAAAAGTCTTCAACACCACAGTTCAAAAGCATCAATTCTTTGGCACTCAGCTTTCTTTATAGTCCAACTCTCACATCCATACATGAGTACTGGAAAAACCATAGCCTTGACTAGACGGACCTTTGTTGACAAGGTAACGTCTCTGCTTTTTAATTACCTCAGGCAATTACCCGTTTCATTCTTTGTGTGCATGTGATGGGAAGACTTAAGATTCAACCTCTTGGCAAATTTCAGTATCATTAATTACAGTCACATTTTTGCAGATTAGATTTCCAGAACTTATTCAATTTGTGTAACTAAAACTTCATACTTCCTGACCAGCATTCCCCACAACTCTCACCCCACTTCTGCCTCAGCAACCACCATTCTACTCTTTGCTTCTCTAAGTTTGACTATTTTTGGAATCCTTGTTTAAGTGAGATCATATATTTTTAAGTATGAGATATCTAAAATAGTCAAACTTATTGAAACATAAAGTAGAATGTTGTGTGTAAGGGACTCAGGGAGGAGGAAATGAGAAATCATTTAGTGGGTATAAAGTTTCCATTTTGTAAGATGAAAAGTTCTGGAGATCTGTTGCATAATCACGTGAATATTCCTCACAATATTGATTTACCATTGTTTTTATACTCATTTTTTAAAATTTAATATGCTCCTGATAGTTCTAAAGATTTGTTATATATTAAAGAAATTTGGAATTTGGAGGATTGAGATGTTATATCCCTGATAGCTTCCTACTTTATCAAAATGAAAAAGGTATAAATGTGTAGCTAGTATAGGCCTCATGACAATAGAGGGTCTGTTATGAACCTTCCTTATCCTATCACTACCCTCGTACCACTATTTCTTTTTAACACTTTATCCTCTCTTATATACTGAAAACTCTTGTAAAAAAATACCTTAATATATTTTCATATTTTCCCAATGAAGAGAGAAGGATTATTTCAGTCCACTGGGTTATCCAGGAAGATGTCTGTGTGGGTGTGTGTGCATGCATGTGAGTGCACAAGTTATAAGCTATGATGTCATGGATGAAGAGATTTGTGGAGATACAAGAAAGACAAGTTATTTGATTTACTATCAAAGCTACTTTTATTCTTGTCCATCAAAAGTCAAAACTATCTAATCAAGCATAGATGTAATTCCTGCCCAAGTATATAATTTTGTTTCCCTGAAAAATCATATTCCTATGATTAAAGTAACATTTGCTTTATTTCTTATGATTCTGGCCTTATACCAGGAAAGCAGCCCTTAGCTCTCTTTTATCTGAGTTATATTAGAAAAGATTCTTGTGATTAAGAATCATTTTCTCATATATGTACTACATCGTCTTTGTCCACTCTTCTGTTGATGGACATTTAGGTATCTTTGTAAATAGTGCTGCAATGAATATTCAGGTCAGTCACTCAGTCATGTATGACTCTTTGCAACACATGGACTGCAGCATGCCAGGCCTCCCTCTCCATCACCAGCTCCTGGAACTTGCTACCTTAATTCCCCGCTGTCACATAACATAACATATTCCCAATTTCCAGAATTAGGAAATGGGAAATTTTCAGAAAATCGTTACACTGAATACCACACATAGCCATTTCTTATGGAAAGGAGAATGATATATCATGGTTGGCCCAGCCTCAGACTGGTGCTTTTAACTGTTATAGGAATGCTAGTGGCAGGATTACAGAAATTGAGGAGAGATGAAAGGGAACTTAATATTCAATCTTCATTAAAGAGAAAGAGAATGTATAAAATATACAGAAGCTAAGAAAAAATAAATAAAACAGGAAATTGATTTAAAGAATATTGAGGGTGGAGTTGGGATAGGACAGTTTCCCCTCTGCCCATATGTAGACATCACGTTACTTAGAATCCAGAGAATAAAGACTGAATTAAATGTTCCAGATGTTTGTCTTGTGATGCCTATCTTGAAACAGATAAACTACAAAACAAAATTATGCTTTCAAAAATGGTGAAGGTAAGTTTGTGAGAATTGGTTGAAAAGGGCTGAGTCTTGCAAAGATCATAAAGGTCTATGGTCTCTTGTTCACTCTTGTCAAAGAGCACGTGGAATTTGAAGAAGGGAAGATTCTATTTAGAGGACATGGAGCTCTTGCATCCCTTAAATTTTTCCTATGGATTTGTGGAAGCTAGCAGAGAGGTGGTCTTGTTTAAAGCACCTCAACACTGGAGGTATTCTGATACTCAGGATATGCACTTAACATAGTAATTTTCTCCTAAAGATCCCATGTGATTCAGTGGTAAAGGACCTGCCTGCCAATGCAGGAGACACAGGTTTGATCCCTGGGCCAGGAAGATCCCCTGGAGAAAGAAATGGCAACCCACTCCGTATTCTTGCCTGGGAAATCCCACGGACAGAGGAGCCTAGAGAGCTACAGTGCAGGAGGTCATAGAGTCAGACACGACTGAGCAACTGAGTGTGCACACACACACAAAGATCACTCTGGTGACAGTGTGAAAACTGAAACAAAAGATTAGACTAAGGAGCAAGAAATCCTGTTAGCAGTATATTTTGAGAACCCATTCAAGTGCCTAAAATAAGACAGATGCTATGAAAATGTGAAGATATTATAACAAAAGTTAAGAAAATAGAATCATTAATATCTAGATTTTTATGTTATTTTCATAATCTGGAAGTATAAAGTATGTATTAGGTTCTTTCAGTTTCTATTGACAGGAACTCAAACTAGCTTCCCGGGTGACTAAGAGGTTAAAGCGTCTGCCTCTAATGTGGGAGACCCAGGTTCCATCCCTGGGTCAGGAAGATCCCCTGGAGAAGTAAATGGTAACCCACTCCAGTATTCTTTCCAGGCAAGAGCACTGGAGTGGGCTGCCATTTCCTTCTCCAGGGAATCTTTCCAACCCAGGGATCGAACCTAGGTCTCCAGCATTGTAGACAGACGCTTTACCATCTGAGCCACCAAGGAAGTCCTATTCATGTATTCAACAAACATTTATTAAAAACTAGGCATGATGCTAGGCTCTAGAATTATTACAGTGAACAAGACAATGATTCTGCCATTGTTGTAGTTCAATCTCTACGGTGTGCCAGACACTTTGCTACCCTATAGACTGCAGCATATCAGGCTTCCCTGTCCTTCACTATCTCCCAGAATTTGCTCAAGTTCCCATCCATTGACTCAGTAATACCATCAAACCATGTCCTTCTCTGTTGCCCCTTTCTCCTCCCACCCTCAGTCTTTCCCAGCACCAAGGTCTTTTCTAGTGAGTTGGCTCTTCACACAAGGTGGCAAAAGTATTGGAGCTTCAGCTTCAGTATCAATCCTTCCAATAAATATTCAGGGTTGGTTTTCCTTAGGATTGACTGGTTTGATCTCTTATACTGTCCAAGGGACTCTCTGGAGTCTTTTCTAGCACCACCATTCAAAAGCATCAAGTCTTCAGCATTCAGCCTTCTTTATGGTCCAACTCTCACATCCATACATGACTACTGGATAAAACATAGCTTTGAAAATATGGATCTTTATTGGTAGAGATGTCTCTGCTTTTTAATATGATGTCTACCTTTGTCATAACTTTGCTTCCAAAGAGCAAGTGTCTTTTAATTTCATGGCTGCAGTCACTGTCCACAGTGATTTTGGAGTCCAAGAAAACAAAATCTGTCATGGTTTCCACTTTTTCCCCATCTATTTGCCATGAAGTTATGGGACTGGATGCCATGATCTTAAGTTTTTTGAATGTTGAGATTTAAGCAAGCTTTTCCCCTCTCCTCTTTCACCTTCATCAAGAGTCTCTTCAGTTCTTCTTTGCTTTCTGCTATTATAAAGCATTTGCTATTTGCTTATCTGCATATCTGAGTCTGTTGATACTTCTTCCTGTAACCTTGATTCCAGTTTGTGATTCATTCAGCTTTGCATTTCATTTGATATACTCTACATATAAGTTAAATAAGCAGAGTGTCAGTATACAACCTTGATATACTCCTTTTCCAATTTTGAACAAGTTTATTGCTCCATGTCTCATTCTAACTGTACCTTCTTGACCTGCATACAGGTTTCTTATGAGGCAAGTAAGGTAGTCTAGTATTCCTATCTCTTTAAGAATTTTCCACAGTTTGTTGTGATCCACACAGTCAAAGGCTTTAGCATAGTCAATAAAGCAGAAGTAGATGTTTTTCTGAAATTCCCTTGCTTTTTCTATGATCCAACAGATGTTGGCAGTTTGATCTCTGGACCTCTGCCTTTTCTAAATCTCAGCTATTTTTAAGGCCTCCTCAGACAATTTCAACTTCTTGCATTTCCTCTGCTTTGGAATGGCTTTAGTCACCATCTACTGTACAATATTATTAATCTTCATCCATAGTTCTCCAAGCACTTTGTCTACCAAGTTGAATCCTTTGAATCTTTCCATCACCTCCACTGTATAATCATATGAGATTTGACTTAGGTCATGCCTGAATGGTCTAGTGGTTTTCTCTATTTTAGTTAATTTAAGCCTGAATTTTGCAATAAGGCATTCATTATTGGAGCCACAGTCAGCTCCAGGTCTTTGTTGTGCCATAGTGGAGCTTATATTCTTATGGGGAAAAGAGACTATAAATAGTGAAGTAAATAATATAATTCAGTTTGTTATGCTTATTATGAAAGTATGAATTGAAGGAGTAACTGATAGGTTCTTAAAGATGCTATTTTAGTTACTGTAGGCAGATAAGGCCTCTGCAGAAGTGATGTTTGAGCCAAACTTAGAATAATGGCTTATATTAGGACATATAAATGAAATATTTATGTATGAAGCTAGTTTCAGATATGCATAAAGTTGTGTTCATATCTTTCTCTTTTGGCTCAACTTATCTCTATTTAGCTTTATTCCATAGAGAAGCATGTCCTGTTATGAGCAAGATAGCTGCTAACTACTTCATATCTACATTCCCATGCAGGAAGAGATCTTTTCTTTAAGAATTTTCTAGCTCTGACGTGATAATAAGCTCATCCATGAAGCAATCACTAGGGGCCAGGTAGATGGTATTTTTGACCAACTTGGATCATAGACTTCTTGGAGTTGGGAATGGGTGCCATAATGGAGAGACACTCAGAAATGTAAGTGAGTAGAGGGCTTCTGCAAAGGAAATAGACAAAGGAGGATAAGGAAATCATACAGGTGAGTAAAAGTCTTATAGTCCAATAATATACAATGTTTATTATCTAAAAACATGGGTAAAACATTCTATGCATCTGGATAGGGAAAATGGCTAACAAAATAAGAAAACAATTTTAGAACAGTAAAATATTTAAAATCTGAGATCTGTAATAATGATGTAGTAGATATTATTATCTAGACAGGACTGACAATGCTGTGCTTAGTCACTTAGTCATGTCCAACTCTTTGAGACCCATGAACGATAGCCCATGAAGCTCCTCTATCCATGGAATTTTCCAGGCAAGAATACTGGAGCAGCTTGCCATGCTCTCCTCCAGGAGATCTTTCCAACCCCAGATCTAACCCTGGTCTCTAGCACTGCAAGCGGACTCTTTACCAGCTGAGCTACCCAGAAAGACTTTAAGGCTGACAACAGTCACATAATTACAGAGAATCAGAAAATAGAACTCTGATATCTTTAAAAATATTTGCAAGCTTTTATCTTGCAAATTTTGCTTAAATACATACTATGAATGATATATAAAATCATATTTTAAGTATAAGTTATAGGATTAATAAATTTTATTTAAATAGAATTCCAAAACAAAAAACACCTGATGAGTAAATTCTATTGGGCACCATTGGCTATCAAATACAAATAAACATAGTAGAATTGAACTTGTGAAATCAGAAATAGATAGAAAATAAGGGAAACAATTGTCAGGGAGGAAAGTCCACTTCAAAAAATAATGCATCCTTTGTCAGGAATCACTTAAACAATTTCAACTTCTTGCATTTCCTCTGCTTTGGAATGGCTTTAGTCACCATCTACTGTACAATATTATTAATCTTCATCCATAGTTCTCCAAGCACTTTGTCTACCAAGTTGAATCCTTTGAATCTTTCCATCACCTCCACTGTATAATCATATGAGATTTGACTTAGGTCATGCCTGAATGGTCTAGTGGTTTTCTCTATTTTAGTTAATTTAAGCCTGAATTTTGCAATAAGGCATTCATTATTGGAGCCACAGTCAGCTCCAGGTCTTTGTTGTGCCATAGTGGAGCTTATATTCTTATGGGGAAAAGAGACTATAAATAGTGAAGTAAATAATATAATTCAGTTTGTTATGCTTATTATGAAAGTATGAATTGAAGGAGTAACTGATAGGTTCTTAAAGATGCTATTTTAGTTACTGTAGGCAGATAAGGCCTCTGCAGAAGTGATGTTTGAGCCAAACTTAGAATAATGGCTTATATTAGGACATATAAATGAAATATTTATGTATGAAGCTAGTTTCAGATATGCATAAAGTTGTGTTCATATCTTTCTCTTTTGGCTCAACTTATCTCTATTTAGCTTTATTCCATAGAGAAGCATGTCCTGTTATGAGCAAGATAGCTGCTAACTACTTCATATCTACATTCCCATGCAGGAAGAGATCTTTTCTTTAAGAATTTTCTAGCTCTGACGTGATAATAAGCTCATCCATGAAGCAATCACTAGGGGCCAGGTAGATGGTATTTTTGACCAACTTGGATCATAGACTTCTTGGAGTTGGGAATGGGTGCCATAATGGAGAGACACTCAGAAATGTAAGTGAGTAGAGGGCTTCTGCAAAGGAAATAGACAAAGGAGGATAAGGAAATCATACAGGTGAGTAAAAGTCTTATAGTCCAATAATATACAATGTTTATTATCTAAAAACATGGGTAAAACATTCTATGCATCTGGATAGGGAAAATGGCTAACAAAATAAGAAAACAATTTTAGAACAGTAAAATATTTAAAATCTGAGATCTGTAATAATGATGTAGTAGATATTATTATCTAGACAGGACTGACAATGCTGTGCTTAGTCACTTAGTCATGTCCAACTCTTTGAGACCCATGAACGATAGCCCATGAAGCTCCTCTATCCATGGAATTTTCCAGGCAAGAATACTGGAGCAGCTTGCCATGCTCTCCTCCAGGAGATCTTTCCAACCCCAGATCTAACCCTGGTCTCTAGCACTGCAAGCGGACTCTTTACCAGCTGAGCTACCCAGAAAGACTTTAAGGCTGACAACAGTCACATAATTACAGAGAATCAGAAAATAGAACTCTGATATCTTTAAAAATATTTGCAAGCTTTTATCTTGCAAATTTTGCTTAAATACATACTATGAATGATATATAAAATCATATTTTAAGTATAAGTTATAGGATTAATAAATTTTATTTAAATAGAATTCCAAAACAAAAAACACCTGATGAGTAAATTCTATTGGGCACCATTGGCTATCAAATACAAATAAACTTAGTAAAATTGAACTTGTGAAATCAGAAATAGATAGAAAATAAGGGAAACAATTGTCAGGGAGGAAAGTCCACTTCAAAAAATAATGCATCCTTTGTCAGGAATCACTTTGATATTTAGATGGTTGAAAAATTTATTAATTGCTACAAATATTGGGTTGGCCAAAAAGTTCATTCAGGTTTTCCCATATGATATTACAGAAAAACCTAACTGAGCTTCTTGGCTAACCCAATAAATAGAAAGAGACAGAAAGTTAATGTGTTTATACACTAAATAACAGTCTACTTGTATTTGTGATAAGCCTATATGCTCTTTTGATTTTTTTTTCTTTTACAACTTAATGATAGGTACCTTTAAACAGAGCATGTATTAAACAAGGGCATACTGATCTGACAACCAAGTTAATTGAAATGTTAAAAGTCTTCTGTTTTCGATGGGAAAAAGAAATCTTTCAAGAGAAGCTGTGTCCTTTTTAAAAGAGAGATCACAAAACAAGTGAGACATATGATGGTAGCCATTAGAGAGAAGGATGAATGCCAGTTTGTGAAGTGCTGCTTCAGCTGTCTCAGGAGAGTAGCTGCCAAGCACACTCAAGAAGGAAATACAAAATCAGACATCTGTATGTGTGCAGCATCCACCATGTTTGCTCTGAGGAGAGAGAACCATATGAAGCAAGACAGCAAAGGTGAAATCCAGCAAGATAGCCTACTTTATTGCCATGGCAACCCAACCCTGATGAAAAGTAGAAAAACAATAAAATATCTCTGAAAAAAATCTGTGCTATGAATACCTTACCAGGTTGAGGAAAGATGCACTCTTGGAAAGAGCTTGACATTTTTACCATTTGGTGATTCACTGTAACAAAGCTATGGGTGCTGCTTTTGGGAAATGCTGCTTTAAAAAACATTGCATTTCCTAAATTATTTAATTTGAACTGTTGCTAAATTCAGATTTATATGTGAAAGCTGTAGTTTCAGATTAAAATCTTCAGTGCTATCACAGAGGTTAAAACATTAACATTGTCACTCTCCTTGATGCTTTTTTACAATCTTTTGCCATCATATTCATATAAATTATGTGTTCAGTAAAAAAGAAAATGTTCAGGACATTCTGATATTAGATGCATTAGAGATATTTTTATTTGCTTAGATTGGATTTCCAAATTTCACCCATTAGTTTTTTTTTTTAATGTTCTTTCTTTCTTTAACTTCCTCTTTTTTAGTATGCAGTTCAGTATGAAAAGAAAACATTTTTTTTACTGTTCTGAAAATGTTTAACATTCACAACTTTCTAAATTTTCCCAAACTTCAGGCAATTTTGAGTTGCTCCTATGGTTGTTTTTATTTAAAAAAAATATCCTGGTTTGTAGAAAACAGTACAACTAGTTGAGTTTTGACCAATGTATACATTCACATAATGAACACCACATTCAATTTCTTTGCAATATTATTTTAGTGTTTGTCAAAGGCACTTCAAATTTTACTAACTTGCTTTTCATAAAATATAAAAATTTTGTACCACATCCTCCTTTGTTCTATTTTTGTCATATACATTACATGTTTATGCTATATACTCAGTAACAGGATGTTACAGTTTTTACTTCAGTAATAAATGTTTGTAAAGAAATTTATAGATGAGTAATATACACAAAAATATTTTATTTGTATTATATTTATGTACATTATAGTATTTCTAATGTTGTCTTATAATATTTCTACTGTTATTCATTCCTTCCATTGACTTGAATTACACTCTGGTGGCATTCTCTTTCAGTCTGATGGACTTCTATAAGTACTTTTTGCAGTGCACTTGTGTTAGCATTATCTCAATTTTTATTAATTAGAAATACCTTTATTTCACATTCATTTATAAAAGAGAATTTTACTATAAATTAAATTCTTAATAGGCATATCTTTTCCCCTCAGCATTCTGAATGTGTTATTTCAGTGTCCTTTTGCCTCCATTGTATCTGATGAGAAATCAGCCATTAATTGTATCATTATGATGTATGTGATACAACTTTCAAGATTTATCTTAGTTAGCTTTCAGCTGTTAGACCTTGATGCATTTAGGTGTAGTTCCCTTTTCACTTATACTAACTGACGGTTCATTGAGGCTGTTGGATCTGTAAGTTAATATTCCTGGTCAAATTTTGAGTTTGGGGTCCCTATTACTTCAACATTTTTCTGATCCTCTATATTTCTCTTTTTCTCCTGGAAGTCCAATTATGCACATTTTGTAATACTTGCTATTGTCGTACATACCTCCAAATATCTGTTAACTTTTTTCAAAATATTTTTTTCCTTTCTTTGGATTTGAAGACTTTATCTTCAAGTTCCCTAATTCTTCTGACATCACAAATCTGCTGTTGAACAGAGAGGTTTTAATTTTCACTATTACCTTTTTCAGTCATAGAATTTTTCATTCAGTTCAGTTCAGTCGCTCAGTTGTGTCCAACTCTTTGCGACCCCATGAACTGCAGCACGCCAGGCCTCCCTGTCCATCACCAACTCCCGGAGTTCACCCAAACTCACGTACATTGAGTAGGTAATGCCATCTAGCCATCTCACCCTCTGTTGTCCCCTTCTCTTCCTGCCCCCAATCCTTCCCAGCATCAGAGTCTTTCCCAATGAGTCAACTCTTCACATGAGGTGGCCAAAGTACTGGAGTTTCAGCTTTAGCATCATTCCTTCCAAAGAATACCCAGGACACATCTCCTTTAGAATGGACTGGTTGGATCTCCTTGCAATCCAAGGGACTCTCAAGAGTCTTCTCCAACACCACAGTTCAAAAGCATCAATTCTTCAGTGCTCAGCTTTCTTCACAGTCCAGCTCTCACATCCATACATGACTACTGACTTATTATTCAATAAGATTCCTTATTATTCCACTAAGATTCCTTATTGATTTGATCATTTCAATTATTCTTAACATATTTAATTATTTGAAATAAATAATTTAGTAATTTGATTATTTGAATATGTATTCCTTTAATTCTTTGAATAAAGGAATTATTCCTTCAGAGTCTCTAAATCTCACATCTGAACCCATGTGTGTGCATGCTAAGTTGCTTCAGTCATATTCAACTCTGCAACCCTGTGGACTGTGGCCCACCAGGCTCCTCTGTCCATGGGGATTATACAGGCAAAATGCTGGAGTGTGTTGCCACGCCCTCCTCCAGGAGATCTTCCCCATCCAGGCATTGAACCCAGGTCTGCTGCATTGGTAGGCATGTTCTATATCACTATGGCCACCTGGGAAACCCACATCTAAACCCACTTGAAGTCAGTTTCTGTTGGCTATTTTTAAACTCTTGATTACTGTTCACAACTTTCTGTTTCTTTGTGTAGCCTGTAAAGAGGATGGCTGATAATTATGCATGATAGATAATACATTATAGTCATTCTGGACTCTCTGTTTTCCTGAAGACAACTCTGTTTGAAACTGCACTCACATTGTGAAATATGTGTTCATCGTGGTATGTGAGTACTGATGTCTCTGCTCAATTTTTTTAAGCTCGATTTCCTTGTGGTCTACTGGTGTCTGTATAGTTTATAGATTAGTCAATGATTCCAACAGAAATTATGCTCAGGTACCTCCAGTCGGGAAGTTTTTCATTTCCACGATCTCAGTTCTGTGTGAATTGAGGATTATTTGCAAAGTTCACACTCTGTGCAGGCTTTCAGTTTCCCTGAGCTCTCTGGGATCTTTTGCACACTCTTAGTTCAGCTGCCAGCCAATAATATTTGAAAAGTTTATCATCTAGTTCTTTTCTAATTTTCTTGTTTCCAAGGGAAATTCCCTCTGAATATTTATTTGCTCTTCTAGCCAGTCTGATACAAGTCCCCTAACTGAAGCAGGTAAAAAGGTGATTTCACCAACCAAACTGATGAGGTAGGAACACCTCTATGCAAGAATGTCACTGGACTCATTTTTTATCCAATGGATAAGGAATTTCTTTTTTTAGTAAACACTTCTCAAGTTGTCTGACTTTAGTCATTTTCCAGCATCCTTAAATTTGTTTTTAGTAATTGTGATCAGTTTTATGCTTTTTTTCTCTTCTGATGGGAATTTCTCAATCACTTTCTAGGGTCATTTCTAGAAGAAAAGTTTTCACTTATTTCTAATACACTGAGAAACTCAACTGAGATACTTAACACATTAAGGGAAAAATTTCATAATAATTACTACAAATGAATTAATTTAAGTACCTGGGGAAATAATTAATATAAGCTATCAGAACAGTTAAAACTCTTTTAAAGAAGACTTAACTTTTGCATCTAAGTCTCCAAGATTTAGAATAATATTTGTTAATGAAGTATATTCACGTCAGATGGTACATACAACACTCTCAATATTATAGAATACTATTGACACAATGCAATCATTATAGCTTTAACAGCATATTACCACAAGCAGGACATACATGAAACTTTTATTGGCAATGAGGGAAATTAAAAAATATGTTTAACCACAAAATACAATGATGAAATAAACAGGCATCAAATAACCTTCTCATATTAATAAAATATGCCTAGGCCCAAAACTATTATTATTTTTGAGAGAAGTAAAAATATATTTCAAGAAAACAATATATCTTAATAATAATAGTCATAGTCTACTTTTATTGAGTTCTTATTATAGAACAACCATTATGCTAACCCACGTCACATGGATCTCACCTTTTTATCCTTATAGTAACCATTGGGTTGGTGGTTGGTACCATTAGCAAAAATTCTGATACAGACTTTTAGAAGATCCATGCCTTCCTGTTGTACAATCTTTGTGTTTTGGGGTTGGGGGATGGGGAGAGGCTTGCTCTGTCTCATGTTTTTCTGTCTTTTGGGAATATTTAAAGTACTAGAAAGTGAGATCACCAAAGGAAAAAAATTAATTAAGACACTGAAAATGCAATCATTATAGCTTTAACAGCATATTACCACAAGCAGGACATACATGAAACTTTTATTGGCAATGAGGGAAATTAAAAAATATGTTTAACCACAAAATACAATGATGAAATAAACAGGCATCAAATAACCTTCTCATATTAATAAAATATGCCTAGGCCCAAAACTATTATTATTTTTGAGAGAAGTAAAAATATATTTCAAGAAAACAATATATCTTAATAATAATAGTCATAGTCTACTTTTATTGAGTTCTTATTATAGAACAACCATTATGCTAACCCACGTCACATGGATCTCACCTTTTTATCCTTATAGTAACCATTGGGTTGGTGGTTGGTACCATTAGCAAAAATTCTGATACAGACTTTTAGAAGATCCATGCCTTCCTGTTGTACAATCTTTGTGTTTTGGGGTTGGGGGATGGGGAGAGGCTTGCTCTGTCTCATGTTTTTCTGTCTTTTGGGAATATTTAAAGTACTAGAAAGTGAGATCACCAAAGGAAAAAAATTAATTAAGACACTGAAAGAAATAGCATTTTCTAGTGACAATTTAAATAACTGTCAATGTGATTGATAGCTGACTGAACTTCTATAATGTACCCCATCATCTTTGAATTTATTATCATCTTACATGGCCCTTGTTTCTTTTACCCATATTACTATAACATATGTAACACTAATATTTCAGGAATGACATTTCTATCACAATTGCTGTCTCCTCCTCCATCTCTGCATTTCCCAAATATTAAAAATAAAGACCTAGGTTTGGCTTTTCATGCCGTTCTATGTTACTTTTCCTTTTGTCTCATCCATAGATACAGTTTTCTTTAGAATGTCAAATCATAGCTTTCATGATGTCTGTTATATTTGAATCACTTTCTCTATCTGTTTGCAGCATTCAGTCTTTAATAAAAGTCAAACTCCATACACATTTCCTCTAAGGATCATTCTCTGAGAAAGAAGTTTGTCCCAGTTTTATGATATCTTTTTATAACTGTCAAGCAGTTACAAAAATTTCTCATGTTCAGGATCTTTAGTCCCCTTAGCAATGATGTGTAGGAGAGAGATCATTAGCGCTATTTTATACATGAGGAACTGAAGTAATAATTGAGTTATTAAAACCATATTACTAGCAATTGACAAAAATATTTCTCAAATCCAAGTTCTCTGTATTTCATGACAAACAATTTTTCCATTATGCCACTCTGTCCACACTGTAAAGTATATTGGAAAGTGAGTTTGTGTAGTGCACCTAGGACATCCATCTAACTTAAATTAGTGTCTATTTGTAAAATAGACACAACAATGATGCAACTCATTATTATGGGAAGGATTACTTTTTAAATTTAAATTTATTTATATTTAATTGGAGGATGATTGCTTTACAATATTGCATTGCTTTGTGTCATATAGCAACATGAATCGGCCATAGGTATACATATATCCCCAATTTGTCCTGTCTCTTATACACATCTAGATGTGTATAAGAGACAGGTATATTGGAAAGTGAGTTTGTGTAGTGCACCTAGGACATCCATCTAACTTAAATTAGTGTCTATTTGTAAAATAGACACAACAATGATGCAACTCATTATTATGGGAAGGATTACTTTTTAAATTTAAATTTATTTATATTTAATTGGAGGATGATTGCTTTACAATATTGCATTGCTTTGTGTCATATAGCAACATGAATCGGCCATAGGTATACATATATCCCCTCCTTCTTGAAGCTCCCTCCCACCCAATCCCACTATTTTGGGTTTTTGCAGATTACTAGATATATTAATAAGATTATAATAATAACAATGCTTTTCACCGAGCAACTAGTTTTTGCAAATATATGGGCATTCCACTTGTATTAGCTCACTAATTCTCACAACATATGAACGTCCCATGTTCTTACCCAAGTTACATTCCTTGACTTGTAAACTTGATTCCGTTCCTTTTTGCACATTCAACAATATTGTATTCCAATTAATGCCTCCATTTTTTCTTTCCTGTTTTCTCCTAAGCCCAAGCCAATTTGTCTTTGCTCCTTATCTTCACCAGAACAGCTTTAATTTAAAATACACAGCTTTGGTTCTTATCAAATTTATCAGTGAGCACCATATTGCTAAATTCAGTGGTCAACTTCAAGCCCTTTCTTTAGTCTATCAACAGTATTTGACACAGATAATTATTCACTTTTCCTTAAAATATTTTCCTCACCTGGTTTTCAGAACACTAGACTTTTGTTCCACATATTTAGCTACTGTTTTATGAATTATCCTGTTTTCTGTCTCTAAGTTTTAAAGAATCTCTGGTTTTGGCATTTTGAAACATTTTTTCCAACTATACTCGTAGCCTAGATGATTTTTCTCAGACCCAAGGATTCAATACCAAACATATATGCTAACTACTTCCAAATTTATTTATCCAGTAAGGAGCATTGTTCTATACTATAGTTATATTTAACATCTTTGATATCTAAAAGTCATCTCAAATTTAACATGTTCAAAAATAGACTACTTGATTTTCCAAATGTCAGTCTAAACCCACTCTTTCCTATCTTCTTTCATCCCCTCTAAACTTTTAGTTGCTTAGACTACACTGTAGTTACTTATTGCTGCTATTATCAAATTACCACAAATCTCCTGGCTTAAAGAAGCACACATTTATTTGCTTACTGTTCTTGAGTTTAAAAGAATGAAATGAGTCTTACTGATCTAAACTCAAAGCGATGGTAGAGCTAGGTCTTTTTTGTGTGGCTTTTTTTGTTGTTGTTATGGTTGTTGTTGTTGTTTTGTTCTTTGGTTTTTTTTTTTCTCCTGGAAGCTCTAGGGGTTAATCCATTTCCTTACTTTTTCAAGCTTCTAAAGGTTTTGTTTTTATTCCTTGGATTTTGGTCCTACATTACATAGCATTTTCACTTTCTGCTTCTATAATTACATGGTCTTCTTCCTCACACTGACTCCCCTTGAATTTCTCTTAAAAGAATCTTTCTGATTAATTGGCCCTGCCCAACTAATCATGAATAATCTCCCCATTTCAAAATCATTAACATAATCTCATCTGCAAAATCTCTTTTGACACACAAAGTGATATTCAGAGATTTGAGAGGTTGTTAATTCAGCCTTCAACAGAGCATAAACCTTATAGTTATCCTTAATTCCTCTCATTCACAATTCACATTCAATTCATCAGTTAATTCCTCTTCTGACATATATCCATAATCATCCTACTTTTTCAGTTCAGTTCAGTTCAGTTCAGTCGCTTAGTCATATCCGATTCTTTGCGATCCCATGAATTGCAGCACGCCAGGCCTCCCTGTCCATCACCAACTCCAGTAGTTCACTCAAACTAATGTCCATCAAGTTGGTGATGCCATCCAGCCATCTCATCCTCTGTCGTCCCCTTTTCCTCCTGCCCCCAATCTCCCCCAGCATCAGAATCTTTTCCAATGAATCAACTCTTCTCATGAGGTAGCCAAAGTATTGGAGTTTCAGCTTTACTATCAGTCCTTCCATAGAACACCCAGGACTGTTCTCCTTTAGGATAGACTGGTTGGATCTCCTTGCAGTTCAAGAGACTCTCAAGAGTCTTCAACACCACAGTTCAAAAGCATCAATTCTTCTGTGCTCGGCTTTCATCTCAGTCCAACTCTCACATCCATACATGACCACTGGAAAAACCATAGCCTTGACTAGATGGACTTTTGATGGCAAAGTAATGTCTCTGCTTTTGAATATACTATCTAGGTTGGCCATAACTTTTCTTCCGAAGAGTAAACGTCTTTTAATTTCATGACTGCAGTCACCATCTGCAGTGATTTTGGAGTCCCCCAAAATAAAGTCTGATACTGTTTCCACTGTTTCCCTGTCTATTACCCATGAAGTGATGGGACCAGATGTCATGATCTTTGTTTTCTGAATGTTGAGCTTTAAGCCAACTTTTTACTCTCTTCTTTCACTTTCATCAAGAGGCTTTTTAGTTCCTCTTCACTTTCTGCCATAAGGGTGGTGTCATCTGCATATCTGAGGTTCTTGAGATTTCTCCTGGCAATCTTGTTTCCAGCTTGTGCTTCTTCCAGCCCAGCATTTCTCATGATGTACTCGGCATATAAGTTAAATAAGCAGGGTGACAATATACAGCCTTGACATACTCCTTTTCCTATTTGAAATCAGTCTGTTGTTCCATGTCCAGTTCTAACTGTTGCTTCCTGGCCTGCATACNTCTTGACTTCCTACTTTAGCATTCCAGTCCCCTATAATGAAAAGGACATCTTTTTGGGGTGTTAGTTTTAGAAGCTCTTGTAGGTCTTCATAGAACCGTTCAACTTCAGCTTCTTCAGCAATACTGGTCGGAGCATAGACTTGAATTACCGTGATATTGAATGGTTTGCCTTGGAAAGGAACAGAGATCATTCTGTCGTTTTTGAGATTGCATGCAACGACTGCATTTTGGACTCTTTTGTTGACTATGATGGCTACTCCACTTCTTCTGAGGGATTCCTGCCCGCAGTAGTAGACATAATAGTCATCTGAGTTAAATTCACCCGTTCCAATCCTTTTTAGTTCACTGATTTCTAAAATATAGATGTCTACTCTTGCCATCTCCTGTTTGTCCACTTCCAATTTACCTTGATTCTTGGACCTAACATTCCAGGTTCCTATGCAATATTGTTCTTTACAGCATCAGACTTTACTTCCATAGCCAGTCACATCCACAACTGGGTGTTGTTTTTACTTTGGCTCTGTCTCTTCATTCTTTCTGGAATTATTTCTCCACTCTTCTCCAGTGGCATATTGGGTACCTACAGACCTGGGGAGTTCATCTTTCTTCTTACTACACTATGCCTTCCTAAAAGTATGGCTGCTTAGATGTGGAAGGTGAAGGCAGTACATAAAAATCCCTGAAGGCAATTTTAGTCTTCTTTGATCCTCAAACTTGGGAGAATCTCATTTTTCCCTCTGAACAAAAAAAGGACATTTTAAAAGTCTGATTCAGGCAGTTCACTCTCCAATTTTCCTGCTTTGTTTCATCATTATTCTCTAACTGGTTGGTAGAAGGAATATAGCTGTTTAAAGCATATTACAAATAAATACATACTCAGTGAAAGATGACTTCTTGGGTCTCTGAATTTAACCACCTTTCTTAATCAACATTGCTCTGTACCAGAATTTGATAACTTGTTCAAGTTTACAAAGTTTGTAAGTGACAGAACTGGTATACCAACTCTGACTCAAAAGCCCAAATCTTTGAATACAACTCCAGGTATTTTCCCTACTATAAGACTTGGAATTAGAAATAATTTTAATATATTTTTTTTATTTTAAGCATTTATAAAGATATTATAATTTTATTATCATTTTCTCCACGGGATCTTCCCAACCCAGGGATCAAACCCATGTCTTCTGCATTGGAGCCAGATTCTTTACCACTGAGCCACCAGGGAGCACCATATGGAAGGTTAACATTAAGTAAATTTGTGAAGTTTGTTTTATGTTACCAAGTTCCTTCATTTTACACAACTGCCATAAGATTTCCCAGCCAAGTTTCAACACTTTTCTAATCCCACTGTAATTTACTTGTTCAGGCCATCCTAAATGTCCAGCCTTGGAGAAGAGTCAATTGTCAAGCCTGAAATGACTTCTTGGGAAGGTACTAAATGTGTCCTTTCCTTGTATGTAGTCTTAGAAACTTATCCTAAGGAATAATTTCTGGTAGACACAAAGCTTATTGGCATCATGGGACATAGGGAATGGTTAGGAGACAGAGTGAAATATTGAATGGGTAAATTTTGACAGAGATAGAAAATGAAGAAAAAACAAAGAAGTGAATCCCTACTAGAAGTGTAAATTTTGGGGAGCTTCAAAATTCAAAGACAGAGCTTGGGGAAATTCCAAGAATTAGTAAAAAAAAAAAAAAAAAAAAGCAATGCATCACTGAAAAAGAAACTCAGGAAAATAAATAGCTGTATTATAAATATGCTTAAATTGTGGTACAGTAGTAAATTGGTAGGCTGATGTTTTCCTATCACTTGACCAAGCAAAATTTTCTCTTCTTTTGTTGGGTCTTTCCCCTCACTCCCTAACTATCCTGTCCTAAATTGCACCCACTCCATTTCATTGTGCTGATTTCTGACCATTTGTTTGACCGCACAAACAGTATCATACTTCTTTTTCTCTTTTATCATATTTTTATCAGGAAAAGTGATTAACTCTCAGGCAAGGGCAGAAGCCATTCTCCAAAGGTAAGATGAAAGTATTTTCATGGATTTGTTGTTGTTGTTGCTGTTTCTCTATTTCTTTTATGTATTCAAAAACCCAGGATTAGTTTGTATTATCAATCAATAAATTTTCATTTATCACCCGAGGTGTCTGTACTTTAAAATGTTCTGACTTATTTTTAATAAAACAAAAACTTACTGTTAAAAATATTATTTCCTTTTATTACCAATGGAAATGATATTGGAAGAGGAAGCAATTAGCACAATTTTACAGTATGGCCAATACTTTTTATTCTCTTGTAATTTAGAAAATGATTGTCACACAGAATTAATCATTTTTCCTTGAGTTGGACAAGCTTTTTAAGTGAATGTGAATCACTCAAGTAAATTATGTCTCCATGCTAGAACATGAATAGCAAATGGCTATTCATTGATTCTTTTCCAGTTTGGATCCTACCCAAACACTCTATGAAATTTGAAATTATTTCTAGTTTAGCTTTCATGAAGTTGGATCTTCTTTATTTTTACTTTTTTCATTAATAAAAGCAATTATATCTTTGACCCATGCATATAACTGTATATGCATTTTAAATGTATCTTCTATTGTAAACACAACTGAATGTGTAGGCTCAGTCATGGTTGCAGCCTGTTTGGAAGAAGAGACAGATGAAGAGGAAGAAAAAGTTAGAACAAAAAACTCATTAGCCAGACATGCGTTATAGCCCGTTCTTCAACTTAACATTTTTACACTTTACTGTTGGCAGCTCAGCCTTTATGCTCATTGATGTCACCATATTTTAGCATCTAATTTATTCACGTCTCAATACAAAAGAAATCCCTAACCAGGATTCCCTGGTGGAATTGTCTCAGGCCTCTCCCTTTGGATCTGTTTACCATTGCCAAACCAACATTCCTTAAAATTATCACTGCATTAGGCCATTCCTCCTGGTCAGAAACCCTTGGTTTCCTTGATGCTAAGATTTTATACTTTCTATTGATACCTTTGGAATAGAATTGTCTCTCTCATACAGAAACCTCTACTTCAAATAGATTTGTGTTCTGTTGATCTGCAAAATAAGAAATTGGAATTCAGGACACCTTGTGCCTTAAGGTCAACCTTCTAACTGGCAGAACTGTAGCACTTATTTCTGAGAGGAAATGTATTTGTCCAGCGGTTGGATTTCCAGTGGGTTTGAGCACAGTGCTGTCGTTTCCCTATTAAAGTGAGAGAAACATATCTTGGAGCAAACGTGGAGGCACGGTGGAGAAGAGGAAGAGGTCTCTCTGGCAGATTTTCCCACAGAGGCTAATAGGATGAACTGGAATGAGAAAATGAGTGAACACTGTCAGGGACTGTCTTAGTGCAGCAGCTCCACTGTGGGAGGTGAGGGGGTGGGGAGAAGGTTAGATTCCTACTGAGCATCGCACTAGAAACAAGGCTATGCATGAAATGGCTAAGTATTTTAATAACACCAAATAAGAAGGACAGTAAATCTGTGAGCCAAAGAAAATTTCCTAAAGCCACAGCAAGGATTGACACACACGTAAAGATAGCCCACGCTGGCATGTTTTACTGGAGAACTACCTTGATTTCGCTGCTGTCTGGGGCATACATTTCTACCCAGAAATGGTGATATTCTAAGCTCCTGGAACATCAACAGATTCTAAGGGCCTCCTGCTTCTGAATTTCTTTTTTTCATTCTGCTGCTAAATGTTAAAAATACCATTGTCTTTAATTACACAAAAATTACCTACCTTGTTTGTGTTGTTACATATTTTTAACATAAGGATTGTTAAAATAGGTTAAAATATGCAAGCATATCAGTTGCTTGTGAGAGTCATACATTATTGTTTCTAGTTTGAGATAATTTAGTCAATAATTAATGTATTATATTGTGCATATTCATATATAATTTAAAGCTAACATTTTCTTGGGAAAATAGACTTGAACAGTTAATTTAATGAAATCTATATTGTGAAAGGAAGTAAATACAAATTTTAGGATAAACTAATCTATAATTTAAAATATACTCACAAGGATTACTTTAATATAATTTGATAATCTTCAATATCTAGGTTTTTTCCTTTCATATAACACATTAGATATTTTCCCTCTGGTCTTTGGAATTTTTGTTATCATAATAAAGTAACAAAGCATCATCTTATCTCTGCAAATTACTATCTCTTAATTTTTCTATGCAGAGGTGAGGGGAAGATAATTAAAGCATGAGAGTGATTACCATTTAAAAGTGAAAAAGAAAATGTCCTATAGTGTTTTCCCATCCTTTCCAGGTCTCTTAACCAGAATCCCTTGGCTCTAGTTTGGGGAAGCTTTCTATTCTTCTTTCCTCAGGGTCAGTCACAGAAGGTATCCCCCACTACCTTGCCCTTCTATATTCACTTGAATTGTGAGCCACATCTAATTTAAAGTAAAGTTCTGGAAATTAAAGGAGAACAGTTTTTTATTTTTTATTACCCACCACTAAGAATTTAATAGCTTTCTACTTGGAAGGCATCTCAGGTTACTTTGTAGATGGATAATTACAAAAATTATCACTTTGCTTCTGCCCAGAGCTGCCTGATACCTTAATACACAGTGAAGTGAAAATTTTGTAATTGTCACTATTTTAAAAGGTGATAATTTAAGTAGTTACCCAGAAGGATCATGTGGTCCCTCCTATCAAGTGGCAAGATGTGATGCCAGTGAGCACCTGAGGATGAATACAGAGGTTGTCATGGCAACGCTGAAATTTGGCAAACTGCTCAAAAAAGCAGAAGTGTTCCTGTGAATCTCAGGAATGTGTGATGAATGGTTTCTGCTTGCAGGCCTAACTGATCACTTGGTTGGAATATTGGAACCAACGTGCAGGCAGTTCTTGGATGTACCTTAGGTTCTCCAGGCTTATGGTTCTCGGGGAAGCCTTGGTCTTTTTAACCAACTGAGGTTTGCTTTACTTCTTCATCAGTATCACTTTGAGCATTTGGAAAATATGTACTATCCAGTCAATATCCAGATGGGTTTTTTACTTATAATTTGAAAAAATATCTATAACATTGTTAAACACAAACATAGCGACATCTGGACTTTTTAAGGAACATATGAAACAATTGCAAAGGTTACTCTAATTGAAAAACAGTGCTTGTTTTTCAGTTTTATATCTTTTCTGAGGGTTGGGAAAATACAGATGAGACAAAGCATTTATACACAATTTAGAGCTATAATCAAAAGATATCTATTGTTGATATTATATCTAAGTGAATCATGCTTAGTCGCTGTTGCATCTGACTCTTAGCGACCCTGTGGACTGCACCCTTCAGATTCCTCTAGCCATGAGATTTCCCAGGCAAGAATATTGGAGTGGCTTTCCATTCCCTTCTCCAAGGGATCTTCCTGACCCAGAATCAAACCCGTATCTCCTCCCTGGCAGGCAGATTTTACCACTGAGCCACCAAGGGAGCCCATCTAAGTGAATACATACTTAAAATTAATGTTAAACCCCTTGAAAAGCAAAGATCTAACTTCCTTTCCTCCAAAACAGAAGGGAAGGGTAAAATGTTTTGTAGAATCCAGTTATCATGGCAACACAGTCTATACACCTTATTCAATACTGTACACCTCTTTCTCAAATGAAATTCTGAATTCCTTTCTAGAGCCTTTGAGATGTAAATCATGTTGCATTTTCTCATTAAACTGTTTTTCTAAATTTCTGCAAGTCACTGAGCTTTGAGTATTAGCAATGCACTTGGTACCTCTTGATCTGTCCTCAAAAAACATAAAATTGACTAGTATAGTCAAACACATTAGTTGCAACAACTTTCACAGTGTACAATGTACTATAATAAGATATAAGTATTTTACTGCATTAGAGCTGGTGATTCTTCTGGAGAAGGAAGGGGGCAAGATGCAGGCTAAGAGGGAAAGGAGAACATAAACAGACAAAAACTGAGACAATGCTGGAAGTGTAATGTTCACAAAACAACCCAGTAATAACTAATATTAGGAATCTGGGATTAACAGATACACACTGCTGTATATAAAATAAACAACAAGGGCCTACTGTATGGCACAGTAATAACAAACGTCTTATAATAACCTATGGAAATAAATCTGAAAAGAATATATACATATATATATATAAACTGAATCTTTTGGGCTATAACACCTGAAACATTGTAAATCAACTATACTTCCATTTAAAAAAAAAAAGTGAAAGGCAACTGAAGTGTAAGACCTAGAAGGGAACTTCCAGAAAATAAGTTTAGGGAAACAGGCTTGAGGAGAAAGAAATGGCAACCCACTCTGGTATTCTTGCCTGGAGAATCCCATGGACAGAGGAGCCTGGCAGGCTACAGTCTATGGGATCGCAAGAGTCAGACACAACTGAGTGACTAAACCACCAGCATGTTGTAAAAAGCACTGACTGTTTCAAACAATGATGTGATATAATCATATCTAAACTCTAGTTATCAGCATGGGAGTGGATTGAAACAGAGAAAACTAGAGCTGGGGAAACCAAGCTGAAGAAAACAGAACTAGGACAGAACTAAACAGAGAAGGAAAGAAAGACCCTTGACTATTACAGTACCAACAGACTATAATATTTTCCAAGGATTTACCAGGCATTTTCAAGCCGACTGCTTTTCAAAACGTAGTGTCTTTTCACCTGCCCTAGACTCTGCTCAGTCATTATTACAATCCCCTGTTGCTTACTCCTTGGAAGAAAAGTTATGACCTACTTAAATAGCATGCTGAAAAGCAGAGACATTACTTTGCTAACAAAGGTCCGTCTAGTCAAGGCTATGGTTTTTCCTGTGGTCATGTATGGATGTGAAAGTTGGACTGTGAAGAAGGCTGAGCGCCAAAGAATTGATGCTTTTGAACTGAGGTGTTGGAGAAGACTCTTGAGAGTCCCTCGGACTGCAAGGAGATCCAACCAGTCCATTCTGAAGGAGATCAACCCTGAGATTTCTTTGGAAGGAATGATGCTAAGGCTGAAACTCCAGTACTTTGGCCACCTCATGCGAAGAGTTGACTCCTTGGAAAAGACTCTGATGCTGGGAGGGACTGAGGGGCAGGAGGAGAAGGGGACAACAGAGAATGAGATGGCTGGATGGCATCACTGACTCTATGGACGTGAGTCTGAGTGGACTCCGGGAGATGGTGATGAACAGGGAGGCCTGGCGTGCTGCAATTCATGGGGTCGCAAAGGGTCGGACATGACTGAGCAACTGAACTGAACTGATTGATAGATAAGGAAACTGAGGCATAGCAAAATTAGAGAACTTCCCATGGTTACAAGTAGATCAAGAGACTTTGAATCAAATCTGAGTCCAGAGGCACATCTATTGAGAAAGAGAAGATAAAGAGTTAATGGGAGGGGGGCGGTTAGCAGCTAATCATTTCTCTCCATCTCTGCTTTTCACAAACAGTAACCCTTTCATTAAACATTTTCATTACAATAGGAAAAAAAATGAATCCTTTGCAGTGCTTCTAATTAATTTCACAGGCTAATAAAGAAATCGTGGTGCAGCTTAATGGAGATTCATTAACAATATTATGATATTGTACTATTTTAGAGGCTGAGAAAGATTCGTCGAGTACAATGGGTTTTTCTTCCTTAATTTTATCTTCTTATCCTCAGTACTTTGCACAATGGAGCAGGGAGACTCACAATAATTTGTTAAATAGAGACTTGGATGTCAACTAGACCAATCTGGTTTTGCAAATGACAAACCTGAGACCCACTTAATCTTATGACTTGAGAAGGCAGGGCACAAAACTCACATCTTCTGACTTCAGTGAGCCAGGAAAATTTTTACAAAGAATGCATTCATTTTAATAGAATGGTTATAGGAATAGCACAGAGAACCAACATTGCAAATATGTATTTGTACTAGGAAAGTACAGTCAACAGATGAAATGTACTATATCATAAAAAGTCAACAAAAAACATTTAGCTGCCACAGATAAGAAATTTATAGGTTTTAAAATGCTTAAAAACTGGCATTGTACAGAACAATTTAACAAATGTATCTGTACCTGTTCTAATGTGGAATTTCTGAAATTTATTTACTGAAACAGTTTGACTTGTCTTGGTTCTTTGTGCCTTAATTTTTATTAAAATTCACACATGACTGAAAATGGAAAAATAAAATAACTGCTGATATATGATTCTATGACCTGTATTTTCATTAATTATCATACACTTAAGTGCCTTTGGGCCACTTTGGGCCACGTTGAAAACTGTCAACAACAGGAAGAATAAATCTGTTGTTTACCTAGAAATGAAATATTACTTATAGAGGATTTCAGCAAGTTCTCCACATATGACTCTTTAGAGTCTAGTAAGTTGCTTTCTATTGGCCTTCTATAATTTATTATTTCATCAATATTCATGTTAAAAAGACTTGAAAATTAGACGTGTTCCACAGTTCCTAGATGTTGTGCATGCTAAGATGTTTGAAGGAGTTAATTATCACTGAGAGGATATTCATAACTTCCAAGCTTAAAATCAGCCCTTAAATTGTACAAGTAAGGGAAAGGAAATGTTGCTGTCAATTTTCTGTGAATTTCATCCATGATGCATAATACATTTTTCTTTCTTAATCTGGGCAAAATTATGTTTTTAATTATTAAAAATGTTCTAAAATGTTCTACATTGTCACCCTAATGTTAACCAGTTGTAGTACAACAGAGATGCAAAGATTTAATGATCCTTGAAAAAGAAATTAGATATATTTGTGCACTTCTTGAGTCTCAAGCATATTTGTTTTGTTTTTACTTTCCTTCTCAAAAAGCAATTTAAAAAGTGAAGTCAATGTAGTATAAATATTTTGCTTTCCCATCAATTTCAAAGATAAAAGGGGTAGTTTAATGGAGTGTGAGAAACAGCATCAATTTTATAAAGACTTTTATTCTCAGTGTGGAAGCTTTTAAGGACATTCCCTTTTGAAAAGAAAACAACATAAGAATACATTTTATACTCTATTTTTACATTGTTTTAAGACTATTATGCTGCCATGTTTTGCCCACTCATTCAGATTAACTAATTATTTCATAGGACTATAAATCAGCTTATGTGACTCAATATCAGTGAAACCAATCAAAAATTGGACAGAAGACCTTAACAGACATTTCTTCAAAAAAGACATACAGAGGGCCAAGAGGTACATGAAAAGATGCTCAACATCACTAATTATTAGAGAAATGCAAATCAAAACCACAGTGAAGTATCACCTCACCCTGGTCAGAATGGCCATTAAAAAATCTATAAACAATAGGCTGGAGAGAGTGTGGAAAAAAGGAAACCCTTCTACGCTATTGGTGGGAATGTAACTTGGTGCAGCCCCTATGGAGAACAGTATGGAGTTTCCTTAGAAAGCTAAAAATAAAGTTACCATTTTTTTTTTTGAGCCAGCAATTCCACTCTTGGGCGTATATCCAGAGAAAAACACGGTTCAAAAGGCTACATCCACCTCAGTGTTCATCACAGCGTGGTTTACCACAGCCAAGACATGGAAAAAATCTGAACGTCCATCAACAGATAGATGGATAATGAAGATGGGTAGGTATATACAATGGAACATTACTCAGTCATTAAAAAGAATAAAATAATGGCATTTGAAATACGGATGGATCAGGAGATTATCACACTAAGTGAAGTAAGTCAGACAAAGAAAGACAAATATCCTATGGTATCGCTTATACATAGAATCTAAATAATACAAATGAATTTACTTACAAAACAGACTCATAGACTCAGAGAACAAATTTATGGTCACCGAGGAGGAAGGGATAGGAGAGAGGGATTGACCGGGAATTTGTAACTGATACATGCACACTGCTATATTTAAAATAGATAACCAATGAGGAACTACTGTATAGTACAGAGAACTTTGCTCAATATATTATAATAACTTAAATGGGAAAACAATTTGAAAAAGAATAGACACTCATATATATATAACCAAATCATTTGCTGTGCAATTGAAACTAACACAACATTGTTAATCAACTGTACTCCAATATAAAATTTAAAAAAAAAAAATTAGACCAGAATACCAGCACCAAATCAGGACTAAGCAAAAGCACCATGGAGTGCCAGTATATTGCACTTTGTGGTTGTTTATATCTATCTGTGTGTGCTCAGTCGAGTCCAACTCTTTGCGATCCATGGACTGTAGCCCGCCAGGCTTCTCTGTCCTTGGAATTTTCCAGGTAAGAACAGTGCTGTGAGTTGCTGTTTCCTCTTCCAGGGAATCTTTCCAACTCAGGGATCGAACTCACATCTCCTGCAGCTCCTGCATTGCAGGTAAATTTTTTACCACTGAGCCATTGGGTATCCCCCTAACTAGACATAGTATTACAAATTCATAAGAAATGTTTCTCATACATTTTCTAATCCGTCAGATGTTAAATGACTTGAAAGCCTGAGTGAGATTAATTAGAAAGCTACAGATTGTATGCCATCTTCTAAAAATACAACCCTATTTGAAGTAGATTTCATATGGCTGGTTGCAGACTTTCCAGAGAGAGTTACACAGAATCTATCAGACTCTTAAGATCAACTAAATAATCAAATACACATCTGAGCACATTTCATACAAGGACTATGCACACCACTGAAGAAATCATTACCTAAAGCATTTGTTAATGATGAAAATTAGCAATCTTATCTGTCTACAGATAATAAAGCTTGTGAAAAATTTCTCCAATAAACAGCTGTAGCAAATTATTTTCTATTTTGCATGCTGTGTTATTTTGAAATTTTAAAAACAAAATTAAGATGAACTTTTAATTGAGAAAAATAAGTTTTAATAACTTCACACATAGGTAGATCTAGATAATACAAATTACAAAAAGTAGAAACTATAAACATTCCAAAACACTTTTTTTGATGTTTTATTTCACTTTGATGAGGTTTTACTTATTCACTTTTTATTTTATAAATTATTATTTTCTTGTCAAGTCTAAGATCACTGCTCAGCCCTGGATTCTGGATATTTGAATCAATGTGTTTTTCCTAAACATTTTATAGTTTTACATTTTATATTTAAGTCGTGGATGCATTTTGAGGTTTGTTTTTTGTTTTTTGTTTTTTTTAAATAAGGTGTGAGATGTAAGTCAAGATTTGTTTTTTGCCAGTGGATATCTGACTGCTCCATATGTCTTCAACCAGCTGTCCCCCCTCCACTGAATTGCTTTGTTGCACATTTGTCAAAAATCAGGTAAATCAATGTGGGCGTTTTTCATGTGTTCTCCATTTTGAATTATTTATGTGTTTGTCTATTCAGTAATATCACAATATAGATATTTGCCAAGACTTGCTGCTGCTGCTGTTAAGTCGCTTCAGTCATGTCCAACCCTGTGTGACCCCATAGACAGCAGACCACCAGGCTCCTCCGTCCATGGGATTTTCCAGGCAAGAACACTGGAGTGGGTGGCCATCGCCTTCTCCTGGCAAGACTTAATGTAGGGTAGAGTGATTCCTTGAGCCTCCTTCTTTGTCAGGATTGTTTCAACTATTCCATGACCTGAGCATTTTGGTATAAATTTCAGAATGTTAGTCTATGTGAATGAAAAGTTTGTGGGAATTTTGATAAGAATTGTATTAAATCTTTAAAAAGTTTTTGAGAGAATAAATGTCTACTATGTTAAGTGTTCTAATTCATGAACACAATACATCATTCCTTTCATTTAGAGGAATGTTCAATGTTAGAACTTGGGGAAGTTCTTTCAGCAATACTGGTAATTTTCATTTTACAGATGCTATTCAATGTTTTAGAAAATGTATGCCTCAATTCAAGTTATCAGCTAGTAGGAACTAATTCTACAATTACATCATCATATAGATTGTTCTCTATCTATCAGATCTAGTCCCTTAAATCTGTTTCTCACTTCCACTGTATAATCATAAGGGAGTTGATTTAGGNAATCTCTGGTTCCTCTGCCTTTTCTAAAACCAGCTTGAACATCAGGGAGTTCACTGTTCATGTATTGCTATAGCCTGGCTTGGAGAATTTTGAGCATTACTTTACTAGCATGAGAGATGAGTGCAATTGTGCGGTAGTTTGAGCATTCTTTTGCATTGCCTTTGTTTGGAATTGGAATGAAAACTGACCTTTTCCAGTCCTGTGGCCACTGCTGTTTTCCAGATTTGCTGGCATATTGAGTGCAGCACTTTCACAGCATCATCTTTCAGGATTCTACAAAATACTGTCATTATTCTGTTTAGTCAGTATTCATTTAGAGTTACAGACTTACCCTGTTCAGTGTATTTTCATTTTCTGGTGTATATCCAAGCTGCATCTGGAAGCTCTCTTTTCTTTCTACCTGAAGAAGTCTCTTTAGTGCTTCCTGGTGACAGATTCTCTGATTTTGTTTGACTAAACATGTCTCTACTTTTTCTTCATTTCTGAAGGGTATTTTTTCACATACAGAATTCTGTTTTGACATTTCCCCTGTTGTCAGCACTTCAAGGATATCATTTTGTTGTCCTCTGACTTCCATTATTTATTCAAAGCCAGCTATATCTTACTGTTACTCTTAGAGTTAATATTCTTTAATTTATTCTGGCTGCTCTTTAGATCTGTTGCAGCCGTGTCTGTTCATCCCTCCACCTTCCCCCTTTACTTTGATTTGCCTAAGTGTTGTTTTCTTTGTATTTGTTATGCTTGGGAGTTTAGATCTTGAATCTGGCTTGATGTCATTGTTCAGTTTTGTTTTGTTTTTTGAAGTTTTAACTTATCAGGCCCTTAGGTATTTTTTCTCCGTTGTATGTGGTTACCTTCTTTCTGGATTCTAGTTATGTGTATTTTGGACCTTTTCTTCATGTGTCATTTTTTTTCATACTTTTCTGCATTTCCCATTTTTGTGTCTTTTTGGTCCTCAGGGTAAGTATGTTCTCCTTTTCTGTTTTCTGGATCATTCTTTCTCCAGTTGTAGCTAACCTAATGTTACAGTCATACATCAGTTTCTTAATTTCTGTTTTTAAAATTGTGATTTTCAATTTTCTGTTTTCCATGTTTTTAGCATTGTTTAAAACTCTTAAAAAACTTCTTTTAACACATTAAAGTAGTTTAGTTTATGACATTATTGACTGCGGGATTTTTGCAGAAACGAACCCCTGTGGTTGATGATTTGTTATATATAAATATTGCAACGTCTCCAGTTAATAGCATCCAGGTGACAAAAGATGTGTTAATATGTCTCTGGTCAATAGTGTATTAAAACTGTTTTCTGCTAGCACCATTATCTGGATCTACTATGGGTCTATTTCTAGTGCTATTTTAAAATCTTGATTTTCAGTCAGATCTTGATTGGTTTTTGTTCTGTAGACTTTTATATTAATAATGATAAGATAATTTAAATTTGGGGTCTTTTTGCTGATTAGATTTACTTCTGCCAAAACCTTTTTTTTTTTTTTAATTTTTTTTTTTGGTATTTATTTATTTTTTTACACGAACTCCCAAACATGAACCAGGACCAGATGCCATGATCTTAGTTTTCTGAATGTTGAGTTTTAAGCAAACTTTTTCACTTTCATCAAGAGGTTCTTTAGTTCTTCTTTGCTTTCTGTCATAAGTGTGGTGTCATCTGCATATCTGAGGTTATTGATATTTCTCCCAGCAATCTTGATTCCAGCTTGTGCTTCATCCAGTCCAACATTTCTTTTGATGTACTCTGCATATAAGTTAAATAAGCAGGGTTACAATATACAGCCTTGACGTATTCCTTTCCCAATTTAGAACCAATCTGTTTTTCCATGTCCAATTCTAACTGTTCTTCTTGACCTGCATACAGATTTCTCAGGAAGCAGGTCAGGTGGTCTGGTATTCCCGTCTCTTGAAGAATTTTCCACAGTTTGTTGTGATCTGAAATAGTACAATGCCCCAAGTACTTTTTAAAAATTTTTTCTTTTTTTTTTCTGGCAGTGATGACTACCTGATACATTACAAATTTTTTTTGTTTAGTAATTTCCTCGTGGTCTCATTTCAAAGTCCATGAAAGCATTCCTACAGTCCCATGGCAGGAATGAGGGTTGGCATACTGCCAGCAATCAAAAAATGTGTTGAATGATTAAATGAATGAATGCATACAAGAACAAATAAACAGCTTATTGAAGGTAGAGACCATTCCCCTTGCTTACAAGCCAGGAAACTGAAGCCATGTTAAGTTACTTGCACTGAATTATGATAAGAGACGTAGTGGAACTTGGATTTGTGCTCACATTTATCTGACTCAAAACCTCTACTCAGGCTGTAATGTTTTAATGTAATGCCCAGTAACAATGCACTCACTTTATAAGTAAGGGCATTTTATATAGTCTAAAAATTATTATATGGACTTTAGATTTTGGTACTGCTTATTGTTCCTTGCTTGCTCCTTTGAAGAAGAGTTATGACCAACCTGGACAGCATATTAAAGAGCAGAGACATTACTTTGCCAACAAAGGTCCATCTAGTCAAAGCTATGGTTTTTCCAGTAGTCATGTATGGATGTGAGAGTTGGACTATAAAGAAAGCTGGGCATTCAAGAATTGATGCTTTTGAACTGTGGTGTTGGAGAAGACTCTTGAACGTCTCTTGGACTGCAAGGAGCTCCAACAAGTCCGTCCTAAAGGAAATCAGTCTTCAATATTCTTTGGAAGGATTGATGTTGAAGCTGCAACTCCAGTACTTTGGCCACCTGATGCAAAAAACTGACTCATTTGAAAAGACCCTGATGTTGGGAAACATTGAAGGCAGGAGGATAAGGTGATGACAGAGGATGAGACGGTTGGATGGCATCACCAACTCAACAGACATGAGTTTGAGTAAACTCCAGGAGTTGGTAATGGACAGGGAGGCCTGGCATGCTGCAGTCCATGGAATCACAGAGTCAGACACAGTTGTGCGAATGAACTGAACTGCCTGTTGCATATATATGATACATACTTAATCTTTACCAGTACTAATCGAGTTTGTACTGATTTTTTGTATTGACCATAAAATGTTTTTCTTTAACTAACATGTGGTAGAAGAGGTTATGAGCATATTAAGTGAAGATTTGTAATTAAGTTCCTGCTTTCATTTCTTTAGAGTATATAATCAGACTGGAATTGTTAGACCACATGATAATTGTAAGTTTTTGGGAAATTGTCAGAGTATCTTCCATTACAGTTGTATCATTTTACATCCCAATCAGCAGTACATAAGTGCTCCAAGTTCTCCAAATCCAAATTTTGCCTACACTCGTTATTTTTCAGGTTTTTGGATAATGGCTAACCTAATGGATGTGGAGTGATATCTCAGTGTGGTTTTGATTAACATTTTCCTAATAATTAGGGATGCTGAACATCTTTCTTGTACATTTGTTGACCATTTGTGTATCTTTGAAGAAATGTTTATTCAAAGACCTTCGCTCATTTTTGAATTGCACTATTTGTGTTTTGTTGTTGAGTTTTAAAAGTGTTTTATATATTCTCAGTATTAACCCCTTAATAGATATATGATTTGCAAATCTTTTCTCATATTCTGTGGATTGCCTTTTCACTCCTATTGATTATATACTTTTATGTGCTGCTGCTATGTGCAGAAATTTTTAATTCTGATGTAGCCCAGTTTATCTGTGTTTTTTTTTCCTTTGTTATCTGTGCTTTTAGTGTCATATCAAAGAACCTATTGCCAAATCCACTGGCACGAAGCTTCTGTCCTATGTTTTTTTTATGAGAGTTTTATAGTTTAGGTCCTATATTTAGGCCTCTGATCCATTTTGAGTTAATTTTTTATATGTGGTGTAAGGTAAGTGTCCAACTTCATGTTTGCATATGGAAATCCAATTTTTCCAAACTTGAGTTGAAAAGACTACCTTTTCCCCTTTGAATGGTTGAAAATTCAACCATTTGTTGAAAATCACTTGACCATATCTGTGAGGGTTGTATTTCTGGGCTCCCTATTCTACCCCATTGGTATATATGTCTGTCTTTAGGCCAATATTACACTTCTTTATTACTGTAGCTTTGTGGTAAATTCTGAAATTGGGAAGTGTGAGACCTCCAACTTTGATTGGTGGTAATTTTTAGATATTTGGAAGAATCTATCAGTGAAGCTGTCTGGTCCTCAGCTTCTGTTTATTGGAAGGTTTTTATTACTGATTCAATTTCTTTATAGCTCTAGTCGTATTTTCTTTTCCTTCATGATTCAGTCTTGGTAGATTGTATTTCTAGGCATGAATCCATTTCATTTATGTTGTGCAATTTATTGGCATAAAATTGTTCATAAATACTCTCAAATACTCCTTTTTATTTCTATCAAATCAATAGTAATGTACTCTTGCTCATTTATGATATTACTTGAGTTTCTCTTTTTTATACCTTAATCTAGCTAAAGATTTATCTATTTTGTTGATCATTTCAAAGAATCAACTCTTGACTTTATTGATCTATCGTTTCCCATTCTATATTTTATCTCTGCTTTAATCTTTACCACTTACTTCCTTCAGTTAGCTTTCAATTTACTTTGTTTTTCTTTATCTTCTTCTTTAAGAAGCTAGGGTTAAGTTTTTGATTCAAGATTGCTCTCCCTTTTTAATATAAGCATTAACAGTTATACATTTTCCTCTTATCACTGTTTTCTCTGCATCCCGTAAGTTTTGGTATGGTTTTGTTTTTCATTTTCAACTGTCTTAACTTGTTTTTAATTTTATTAAAATATTTTAATTTATTTTATTTAATTAACAAATTAATCTCTGTTAAGACTGTATTATTTAAGTTCCACATATGTGGATTTCCCACTTTTTATTCTGCTGTTTATTTCTAATTTTATTCCACTGTGATTGGAAAACATACTTAGTGAAATTTTAGTCCTTTATCATTTATTAAAACTGGTTTTGTAGCTTAACATATGCTCTATCCTGGAGAAGGTATTATGTGTGCTTGAGGGAAATATGCACTCTGCTATTACTGGATAGAGTGTCTGTACATGAGCTAGGTCCAATTGTTCTATTGGTGTTGCTCAGGTCTTCTGTATTTTTGTTGATATTGGTCTGATTATTTTTTGAGATTAGTTTCCATTTATGATAGTAATATAAAGATTAATCTTTTAAACTATTATACTTAAAATATATAATTGTAAACAAATTAAATGTGACAAACTGTGAAGATGATATACAGTTCTTCAAAGTTTCTAAGTGCTGATATAAGGTATAAAATTTGAAGTATCAAAATATTGATATTTTGCTATAGTTTATTTTCTACTTGTGTTAAATTCTGTGCTTTGTGCATTATTTTGGTTTATATTATATTCTTTAAGATGATAAGGAAAGTGAGATTCAGAAATTAAGCATCTTGCTCAGGGTCTTGCAACTAGGAAGGTGATAAGGAAAAGGTAGAACTCAAGTCTTTTTATTCTGAAAGTTTTATCTAATTTCCAAAATACAATTTTAAAGTAGCTAAAATATGATTCTTAAAAAAAAAACACAAGTAAACAGTCTTATTTAAATTATTAATTCAGGATGTAACAACTAAGATCAAAGGGTACAACAAAATCATATTGAGAAACTGTCAATCTGTAGACATTTTGAAGAAAAATAGTGTTAAAGTATGACTTAAGGCTTAACTATTTTATTTCCTAATGGCAATAAAAGCATAATCCTTGGGTTTTTTTTTTTTCTATCAGACATAAATCCAGAGGTTAACTTGTAACTTTGAATGGTTATGTTCTAAATGAAGAGTCTAGAAATAAAAGTCAACACAGATACACTTTCTTAAATAATTAAAGAATCCCTCATACAATATTGAATGGGCAAGCTATACTCTCTTTTGACTTTTAAATCTTGTATAACTTTTCTTAATACCATTATACCCTGATGGAAATTTTTTCCTAATTTTAATTTCTCTGGGTCATAAATTTTGTAAAACTGGCATGGATTGAAATGACAAATGGAAGTTGATACCATGGAGTAATTTTCTTTTTTTCTTAATATAAATTTATTTATTTTAATTGGAGACAAATTACTTTACAATATTGTATTGGTTTTGCCATACATTGACATGAATCCACCACGGGTGTACAAGTGTTCCCCATCCTGAACCCCCCTCCCACCTCCCTCCCCATCCCATCCCTCTGGGTCATCCCAGTGCACCAGGCCTGAGCACCCTGTCTCATGCATCAAACCTGGACTGGTGATTTGTTTCACATATGACAATATACATGTTTCAATGCCGTTCTCCCAAATTATGCCACCCTCGCCCTCTCCCACAGAGTCCAAAAGACTATTCTATACATCTGTGTCTTTTGCTGTCTCGCATACAGGGTTATCATTACCATCTTTCTAAATTCCATATATATGTGTTAATATACTGTATTGGTGTTTTTCTTTCTGGTTTACTTCACTCTGTATAACAGGCTCCAGTTTCATCCACCTCATTAGAACTGATCCAAATGTATTCTTTTTAATGGCTGAATAATACTCCATTGTGTATATATACCACAGCTTTCTTATCCATTCATCCGCTGATGGACATCTAGGTTGTTTCCATGTCCTGGCTATTATAAAGAGTGCTGCAATGAACATTGGGGTACATGTGTCTCTTTCTATTCTGGTTTCCTCGGTGTGTATGCCCAGCAGTGGGATTGCTGGGTCATAAGGCAGTTCTATTTGCAATTTCTTAAGGAATCTCCACACTGTTCTCCATAGTGGCTGTACTAGTTTGCATTCCCACCAACAGTGTAAAAGGGTTCCCTTTTCTCCACACCCTCTCCAGCATTTATTGCTTGCAGACTTTTGGATCGCAGCCATTCTGACTGGTGTGAAGTGGTATCTCATTGTGGTCTTGATTTGCATTTCTCTGATAATGAGTGATGTTGAGAATCTTTTCATGTGTTTGTTAGCCATCTGTATGTCTTCTTTGGAGAAATATCTGTCTAGATCTTCGGCTCACTTTTTGATTGCCTCTTTTATTTTTCTGGAATTGAGCTGCAGGAACTGCTTGTATATTTTTTAGATGAACTCTTTGTCAGTTGCTTCATTTGCTACTATTTTCTCCCATTTTGAAGCCTGTCTTTTCACCTTGCTTATAGTTTCCTTTGTTGTGCAGAAGGTTTTAATTTTAATTAGGTCCCATTTGTTTATTTTTTCTTTTATTTCCAATAATCTGGGGGATGGATCATAGAGGATCCTGCTGTGATTTATGTCGGAGAGTGTTTTGCCTATGTTCTCCTCTAGGAGTTTTATAGTTTCTGGTCTTACATTTAGATCTTTAATCCATTTTGAGTTTATTTTTGTGTATGGTGTTAGAAAGTGTTCTAGTTTCATTATTTTACAAGATGTTGACCAATTTTCCCAGCACCACATGTTAAGAGATTGTCTTTTCTCCATTGGATATTCTTGCCTCCTTTGTCAAAGATAAGGTGTCCATAGGTGCATGGATTTATCCCTGGGTTTTCTATTTTGTTCCATTGATCTATATTTCTGTCTTTGTGCCAGTACCATACTATCTTGATGACTGTGGCTTTGTAGTAGAGCCTGAAGTCAAGCAGGTTGATGCCTCCAGTTCCATTCTTCTTTTTCATGATTGCTTTGGCCAGTCGAGGTTTTTTGTATTTCCATACAAACTGTGAAATTATCTGTTCTACCTCTGTGAAAAATTTTGACTATATTGATTCTTCTGATCCATGAACACAGTATATTTCTCCATCTATTAGTGTTCTTTTTGATTTCTTTCACCAGTGTTTTATAGTTTTCTATATATAGGTCTTTTGTTTCTTTAGGTAGATATATTCCTAATTGTTTTCTTCTTTTAATTGCGATGGTGATGGAATTGTTTCCTTAATTTCTCTTTTTATTTTCTCATTTTTAGTGTATAGGAATGCAACATATTTCTGTGTGTTGATTTTATATCCTGCAACTTTACTATATTCATTGATTAGCTGTAGTAGTTTTCTGGTGGAGTGTTTAGGGTTTTCTTTGTAGAGGATCATATCATCTGCAAACAGTGAGAGTTTTACTTCTTCTTTTCCAATTTGGATTCCTTTTATTTCTTTTTCTGCTCTGATTGCTGTGGCCAAAACTTCCAGAACTATGTTGAATAGTAGCGGTGAAAGTGGACATCCTTGTCTTGTTCCTGACTTTAGGGGAAATGCTTTCAATTTTTCACCATTGAGGATAATGTTTGCTGTGGGTTTGTCATATATAGCTTTTATTATGTTGAGGTATGTTCCTTCTATTCCTGCTTTCTGGAGAGTTTTTATCATAAATGGATGTTGAATTTTATCAAAGGCCTTCTCTGCATCTATTGAGATAATCATATGGCATTTATTTTTCAATTTGTTAATGTGGTGAATTACATTGATTGATTTGCGAATATTGAAGAATCCTTGCATTCCTGGGATAAAGCCTACTTGGTCATGGTGTATGATCTTTTTAATGTGTTGTTGGATTCTGATTGCTAGAATTTTGTTGAGGATTTTTGCATCTATGTTCATCAGTGATATTGGCCTGTAGTTTTCTTTTTTTGTGGCATCTTTGTCAGGTTTTGGTATTAGGGTGATGGTGGCCTCATAGAATGAGTTTGGAAGTTTACCTTCCTCTGCAATTTTCTGGAAGAGTTTGAGTAGGATAGGTGTTAGCTCTTCTCGAAATTTTTGGTAGAATTCAGCTGTGAAGCCGTCTGGACCTGGGCTTTTGTTTGCTGGAAGATTTCTGATTACAGTTTCAATTTCCGTGCTTGTGATGGGTCTGTTAAGATTTTCTATTTCTTCCTGGTTCAGTTTTGGAAAGTTGTATTTTTCTAAGAATTTGTCCATTTCTTCCACGTTGTCCAATTTATTGGCATATAATTGCTGATAGTAGTCTCTTATGATTCTTTGTATTTCTGTGTTGTCTGTTGTGATCTCTCCATTCTCATTTCTAATTTTATTGATTTGTTTTCTCCCTTTGTTTCTTGATGAGTCTGGCTAATGGCTTGCCAATTTTATTTATCTTCTCAAAGAACCAGCTTTTGACTTTGTTGATTCTTGCTATGGTCTCTTTTGTTTCTTTTGCATTTATTTCTCCCATAATTTTTAAGATTTCTTTCCTTCTACTAACCCTGGGGTTCTTCATTTCTTCCTTTTCTAGTTGCTTTAGGTGTAGAGATAGGTTATTGATTTGACTTTTTTCTTGTTTCTTGAGGTATGCCTGTATTGCTATGAACCTTCCCCTTAGTACTGCTTTTACAGTGTCCCACAGGTTTTTGGTTGTTGTATTTTCATTTTCATTCATTTCTATGCATATTTTGATTTCTTCTGTGATTTGTCGGTTTTTCATTGGTGTGTTGTTCAGCCTCCATATATTGGAATTTTTAATAGTTTTTCTCCTGTAATTGAGATCTAATCTTACTGGATTGTGGTCAGAAAAGATGCTTGGGATGATTTCAATTTTTTTGAATTTACCAAGGCTAGATTTATGGCCCAGGATGTGATCTATCCTGGAGAAGGTTTCGTGTGCACTTGAGAAAAAGATGAAATTCATTGTTTTGGTGTGAAATGTCCTATAGGTATCAATTAGATCTAACTGGTCTATTGTATCATCTAAAGTTTGTGTTTCCTTGTTAACTTTCTGTTTAGTTGATCTGTCCATAGGTGTAAGTGGGGTATTAAAGTCTCCCATTATTATTGTGTTATTGTTAATTTCCCCTTTCATACTTGTTAGCATTTGTCTGACTTATTGTGGTGCTCCTATGTTGGGTGCATATATATTTATAATTGTTGTATCTTCTTCTTGATCCTTTGACCATTATGTAATGGGTTGAATGCCCCAAACAAAAGACAAAAACTGGCTGAATGGATACAAAAACAAGACCCCTCTATATGTTGTCTACAAGAGACCCACCTCAAAACAAGGAACACAAACAGACTGAAAGCGAAGGGCTGGAAAAAGATATCCCATACAAATAGAGACCAAAAGAAAGCAGGAGTAGCAATATTCATATCAGATAAAATAGACTTTAAAACAAAGGCTATGAAAAAAAAATAAGGACCATGGAATAATTTTCTTATCTGTGAATCTCCATCCCCAAGTTTTATGAAGTTTCCCACAGTCTGTGCCTTACTAATAGCAGTGTGAACTGTGTTTCAAGGACATGTCTTAAAATCTGGGAACATTGTCCTGGGAAATATTAATTGTAATGAATTTGGTGCTTATCTTTTCAAAATTGTCTTTTTTATATTAAATATTTTTTTAAATAAGGCTTATAAAATATATGATATCTTCTTTGATATCATTGTCAAATATGTATTGCATTTTTCAGGTCTCCATAGTAGTTCATGGATGTTAAGTGTAAAACTTTTAAATATGCAATTTTTAAAAATAGACAGTTACTTGAACAACAGCTTTCAGGTTAGAATGCCTCTTTTTCCTATACCATATGTTTAGGTCATGCATAGATTATGTAAAAATGAAGTCATCTACCATGGAAATAAAGATATGTCATTTAAGGTTAAATAAGAATATTGGACTGATAAATATTCAATTTATTTTATTAACTTGGGTGAAGCAAGTTAATATTCTTCAGCCAACATCGCACTTGAAATAAATTCACCATTATACTAAAGAACACATCTCTGGAGAGTCTCTCTGAGCTGAAATAATTTAACAAATTTATGGTTAATTAGCTTCCTCCCTGAATATACTAGCAATGGAAAAAGGGCTGAATGGTCTCTGAACTGAATGAGCCTCTCACTTTACAAGTGGTCCAAAAGGAACTGCATTTAGCATGCACACAGCTGATGTGAAACTGTTGGAATTTTCTTTGCATTCCATATTTGCTTTTTGGGTTAATGGAGGGCTTACATGTTTAGAACTGTCAAGTGAATATCTTTTTACAAGCATTACATCAATTTCAGAAGAGGGTAAAAGAATAAAAAATGTAATATTATTTTATGTAATTCAAGAGCACTCAATTATTTGGGTACTCAGATCATTATTTTATCATTTTGAAGAGCATGTAATTAATTAAAGGATAAGTGGATCTGAGTTAGGCAAACTACAAGTTTTTTTTTTTATTAGAACTGAATTTTAATTAAAATCGATAGTTTACATGAAGAAGAGGACTAGAATAGTGTTTACAATCAACTTCTGAAAAATCACATTTACATAAAGGAAATAAAAGAGGCCAGCAGAGGTCCGAAAAAAAGGTGCAGCTTGTATTATTGCACTTGGATGAAACATGCTTTTCAACGTCCCAAAATACTTAGGTCACACAAGGCCAGGAGGAGGAGACACACATAGAGGACAACCCCTGTCCCCCCAGGTAGTATTTCTTCTAAGAACTTCCCTGGTGGCTCAGACAGTAAAAGTTTTTATTTTAAATTGCTTCTCTGTAGTGATTTTTGCTGCTATTCCAAGTTTCCTAATTTTTTTTTTTTTTTAAGATTGTTACTCCAATTCCCACTTTTAATTTTATTGTTACAAAAGTCCCTCTTTATCCATGGTGAATAGTTTCAAAGACCCACAGTGGATATCTGAAATCAGAGACAGATAGTACCAAACCCTATATATGCATGCTTTTTCTTAGGCATGCATACATACCTATGACAAAGTCTAAGGCACAGTATGAGATTAAAAACAATAACAATAAAATAGAAAAATTACAACAATATATGCTAATAAAACTATGTGGTCTCTCTCTCTCTCAAAATATTTTATTGTACAAGTTTAATGCCTTTTTCACCTTAACCAAGCACTTACACACTGACCACAATTTTTGCAGTTTGAGGTACCACAGCAAAACTAGTAGCAATTTCATTTTTACTTTTTCACAGTTTCACAAATAAAAATTTATTCTTATTGTAGATCTTAGCAAACCTATTTTTTTTATTCCCTAATAAATTAAGAACTTTCTTCTTTTTACTTAAAAGAAGAACTTTATGTTTTTTCTTTGGCATATGTGCATTACCAGCATCATTAATCCTGTGCTTTGGTACCATTATTAGAATAAGAGTTACTTGGATATAAGCACTTTTGTAACTTGACAGTTTATATGATAACTAAGGTAGCTACTAAGTAACTAATGGCTGGAAGTGCTTGACAAAGGGATGATTCACATCCTGGGCTGGATGGAGCTGGATGGCATAATTTAAAACTTATGCATTGCTTATTTCTGGAATTTTCCATTTAATATTTTCGAACTGTGATTAACTGAGGGAAACTGAAAGCAAGAAAATCATGGATGAGTGGGACTCCTCTATATGCTTTCACTAGTTTTCTCATTTAAACAAATATATTTATTTGATATATTTTAGTTATTTCTTTGTTCAGTACTTGATCATNATTTTTTTTTTTTTTTAAGATTGTTACTCCAATTCCCACTTTTAATTTTATTGTTACAAAAGTCCCTCTTTATCCATGGTGAATAGTTTCAAAGACACACAGTGGATATCTGAAATCAGAGACAGATAGTACCAAACCCTATATATGCATGCTTTTTCTTAGGCATGCATACATACCTATGACAAAGTCTAAGGCACAGTATGAGATTAAAAACAATAACAATAAAATAGAAAAATTACAACAATATATGCTAATAAAACTATGTGGTCTCTCTCTCTCTCAAAATATTTTATTGTACAAGTTTAATGCCTTTTTCACCTTAACCAAGCACTTACACACTGACCACAATTTTTGCAGTTTGAGGTACCACAGCAAAACTAGTAGCAATTTCATTTTTACTTTTTCACAGTTTCACAAATAAAAATTTATTCTTATTGTAGATCTTAGCAAACCTATTTTTTTTATTCCCTAATAAATTAAGAACTTTCTTCTTTTTACTTAAAAGAAGAACTTTATGTTTTTTCTTTGGCATATGTGCATTACCAGCATCATTAATCCTGTGCTTTGGTACCATTATTAGAATAAGAGTTACTTGGATATAAGCACTTTTGTAACTTGACAGTTTATATGATAACTAAGGTAGCTACTAAGTAACTAATGGCTGGAAGTGCTTGACAAAGGGATGATTCACATCCTGGGCTGGATGGAGCTGGATGGCATAATTTAAAACTTATGCATTGCTTATTTCTGGAATTTTCCATTTAATATTTTCGAACTGTGATTAACTGAGGGAAACTGAAAGCAAGAAAATCATGGATGAGTGGGACTCCTCTATATGCTTTCACTAGTTTTCTCATTTAAACAAATATATTTATTTGATATATTTTAGTTATTTCTTTGTTCAGTACTTGATCATTTCTTCAATATCTTTATCTCTTCTATCAGAAGACTATATCTTATTTTTCCCAGTGGAATATTGTATTCTGCACTATTCCATGTTTCACTGCTTCTTTCTTGGTGGTTTTATAATTAGATTGGAGATGATAAAACAAAATGGTTGCCAATAAACTTCCATAATCTTGTCAAAAATGGGGAAGATTTATTTTTTAAGTAGTTAATAGACTTAGGGTTTTAATATTGTTGTACTAAGAATGTTGTATTTAGAATAATGTTTATTCATTAGGGGGCGTCCCTGGTGACTCAGCAGTAAAGAATCCATCTGTGATGCAGAAGACACAGGAGATGTGTGTGTTCTATCCCTGAACCTGGGAAATCCCTTGGAGAAGGGCATAGTACACCACTACAGAATTCTTGCCTGGAGAATCCCATGGACAGAGGAGCCTGGCAGGCTATAGTCCCTAGGGTCACAAAGAGTTGGACATAACTGAAGCAACTGAGCATGCATACACTACTCATTAGGAGATTAGTTAGTTGGAAAGGATTTATGGCATGGGTACTTAACTATTATAATACAAAATGTGAACCACTGGAGAAAGTATTATTGTCCAGTGGCTAAGTCATGTTTGACTCTTTGTGACCTCATGGACTACAGCATGCCCGGCTTCTCTGTCCTTCATTACCTCCTAGAGTTTCCTCAAATTCACATCCACTGAGTCTGTGATGCTATCTAACCATCTCATCACCTGCAACTCTTTCTCATCCTGCACTCAGTGTTTCCTGCATCAGGGTCTTTTCCAGTGAGCTGGTTCTTCGCATCAGATGGCCAAAGTATTGGAGCTTCAGCATTAGTATCAGTCCTTCCAATAACTACTTAGGGTTGATTTCCTTTAGGATTGACTGGTTTGATCTCCTTGCTGTCCAAGGGACTCTCAAGAGTCTTCTCCAGCACCACAATTTGAAAGAATCAATTCTTTGGCACTCAGCCTTCTTTATGGTACAACTCTCACATTACATCTGNGGCCAAAGTATTGGAGCTTCAGCATTAGTATCAGTCCTTCCAATAACTACTTAGGGTTGATTTCCTTTAGGATTGACTGGTTTGATCTCCTTGCTGTCCAAGGGACTCTCAAGAGTCTTCTCCAGCACCACAATTTGAAAGAATCAATTCTTTGGCACTCAGCCTTCTTTATGGTACAACTCTCACATTACATCTGCACATTACTACTGGAAAACCAAGACTTTGTCAGCAAAGTGATGTCTCTGTTCTTTAATACTCTATTAGGTTGGTCATAGCTTTCTTCCAAGGAGCAAGCATCTTCTAATTTTGTGGCTGTGGTCACCGTCTGCAGTGATTTTGGAGCACAAGAATATAAAATCCGTCACTGTTTCCACTTTTCCCCCATCTATTTGTCATGAGTTGTTGGGACTGAATGCCAGGATCTCAGTTTTTTGAATGTTGCATTTTAGGCTAGCTTTTTCCACTCTCGTCTTTCACCTTCATCAAGAGGCTCTTTAGTTTCTCTTTGCTTTCTGCCATTGGGATGGTGTCATCTGCATATCTGGGGTTGTTCTCCTGGCAATCTTGATTTCAGCTTGTGATTCATCCAGTCCAACATGTCACATGTCGTAGTTCAGTTGGTAAAGATTCCACCTGCAATGTAGGAGACTCCAGTTTGATTCCTCGGTCAGGAAGATTCACTGCAGAACAGATAGGCTACCCACTCCAGTATTCGTGGGCTTCCCTGTTGGCTCAGCTGGTAAATAATCCACCTGCAATGTTGGAGCCCTGGGTTCGATTCCTGAGTTGGGAAGATCGCCTGGAGAATGGAATGGTTACCCATTCCAGTATTCTGGCCTGCAGAATTCCATGGACTGTAAAGCCCATGGGGTTGCAAAGAGTTGAACATGTTATACAGCAGATACTAACACAATATTGTAAACCAACTATACCCCAATTAAAAAAAATAAAATAAAAACACACAGGATAAAATAAAATAAACTGATCAATTGGTCAGAATGGCCATCATTAAAAAGTCTACAAATGACAAATACTGGAGAGGATGTGGAGGAAAAGGAACCTTCTTACACTATTGGTGGGAATGTAAATTGGTGCAGTCACTATGGAAAGCAGTATGGAGGATCCTCAAAAAGCTAAAAAGAGGGTTGCCATATGATCCAGCAATCTCACTCCTGGGCATATATCCATGCGTGCTTGTGTACATTCTTAGTTACTTCAGTTGTGTCTGACTCTTTGCAACCCTATGGACTGTAGCCCACCAAGTTCCTCAATCCATGGAATTCTCAGAGTGGGTTGCCATGCTCTTCTCCAGTGGGTCTTCCCAATCCAGGGATGGAACCTGTGTCTCCTGTGTCTCCTGTATTGCAGGCAGATTCTTTAAGCACTGAGCCACCTGGGAAACCTGGGCATATAACCATACAAAAGTATAATTAAAAAAGATATATACTATGCTCTTGGCAGCACTATCCACAATAGTCAAGACATGGAGACACCCTAAATGTCCATCAACAGATGAATAAAGAAGATATGGTACATATATACTATGAGCTACTACTTAGACATAAAAAAGAATTAAATAATGCCATTTCAGTAACATGGATGGACCTAGAGATTATCATACTAAGTGAAGTAAGTCAGACACAGAAATACAAAAACCGTATATCACTTATATGTGGAATCTAAAATACGATACAAATGAACTTATCTATGAAACAGAAACAGACTCACAGACATAGAGAACTGACTTGTGGTTGCCAAGGTGGTTGAGGGGTAGGAATACATTAGGAGTTTGAGATTAGCAGATGCAAACTATTATATATAGAATAGAGAACCAACAAAGTCCTACTATACAGCACAGGAAACTACATTCAAATCCAGTGATAAATCATAATGGAAAACAATATGAAAAAGAATGTATATTATACACACACACACAGACACACACACACATGAAAACAGTGAATGTGTCAGTTGCTCAGTCATGTCCAACTGTGTGACTCAATGGGCTATAGCCCGCCAGACTCCTCTGTCTACAGAATTCTCTAGACAAGAATACTGGAGTGGGAAGCCATTCCTTTTTCCAGGGGATCTTCCCAACCTAGGGATTGAATCTGGGTCTCCTGCATTGCAGGCAAATTCTTTACTGTCTGAGTCACCAGGAAGCCATATATATATATCTATATATCTACCACACACATGTATATATATACATGTCTGTGTGTTTAGTAGTTGCTCAATAGCATCTAACTCTTTGTGACCCATGGACTGTAGCCCACCAGGCTCCTCTGTCCATGGAATTCTTCAGGCAAGAATACTGGAGTGGGTTGCCATTTGCTTCTCATATATATACATATATATATATATACACACACATATATATGAATCACTTTGCTATACAGCAGAATCTAATACTACATTGTAAATCAACTATATTTCAATAAAATAACTTTCAAAAATAAATAAAACAAGGTGATGTATGATGAAATAAGCTTCATCAAAACCCTTCTGGCTGGTGAGTGGCTTGAAAGAGATAAGGGAGTTATCTGTCCAGGCACTTAATAGAAAATCATTCCAGGAGGATGTGTCAGGCAGTGCAATTGACCTACGGTGCCAGGATGCCTATTCTGTATAAGAATAAGTAGGGAGGCTGGGTGACTAGAATTGAGTAAGCAAGAGGAAAAGCAGTGAGAGATAAGGTTGAAGGATGGGGAGTGAAGATCACACAGGACCTTCTAAGTTATATTAGTTCCCACAGTTACCATCACAAACTACCTCTGATCAAGTAATTTAAACAGCACAATACAAAATTTAAAGCTTAAGACAATACAAAATTTAATCTCTCACAGTTCTGAAGACTAGAATTGCAAAATGGATATGTCAGCAGCACCATGCTTTCTTTCAAGGATGTAGGGAAGAATCCTCTGCCTCTTCCTAGCTTCTCATGGTTGCCAACAGTTTTTATCCTTGACATTCTCTGGTGCTTCACTACATCACTCTAGTCTCTGCCTCCATAGTCACATGGTATTCTCCATGTGTGTTTTTGTGTCCAAGTTTCCTCCTTCTTATGATACAAATCACTGGATTAGAGTCCACTCTAACACATGATGACTTTACCTTAACTTGATTTTATCTGCAAAGATGTTTTCCAAGTAAGATCACATTCTGTGGTTAGACATACACTTTCGGAAGACACTATTTGATCTTGTACATAAGCCACTCAGAAGACTGTGGTTTTTTTCTGAAGAAAGTGGAACTACAGTGTTTTTCTGGTGTGAATGGGCTACAAAATGAAGGAAGAGATGGTAGATGACAGTTAAGATTCCAACTAGGAAGTATTAACTGTTTTTAAGGTAAGAAATAATAGTGGCTCAGATCAAGGCTGAAGCATGCAGGTGGAAAACAGTAAGATTCTGAATATCTTTTTTTTTTTTCTCTGAATATCTTTTGAAGACTCAACTATAGGAATCCCTGACAAGATTGGATATAAAATATAATAGTAAGAGAGGGATCAAAGATGACCCAAAGTCACTTTAAGGGGACAGTACCATCCACTGAAATGGGAAATTTTGATAATGAAGCAAGTTTGGGACAGTATTATCACTTCCTTTTGGCCATATGAGAAGATACCCAGGAGGTAGCTGATACAAAAGTTTGGAATTTGGGCAAGAGGTCTGAGTAGCAGATACACATATGAGAGTCACAGCACATAGAAGTATTTAAGTCACTGGAAAGAATAAGGTCACCTTGGATATAAGTATAGATGGACAAGCGACTAGGACCAAAGACTGAGTCCCAGTACATTTTATCTTAAACAATAGTGGAGAAGAAGATAAACCAACAAAGGAGACGGTAAGAATAATCATTGTTATTGTGGGTTTGTTAGGAAGGATAAACAAGATAAAGCAAGAAATGTATTTAACCTTGTGACTGACTTTGAGTAAGAACTCAGTAAAGGCTAGCTCTTTTTAACCTTTTAACTACTATTCCAATCTGAGTTTCTCATGTTACTCTAAATTTCCTGAAGGCAGGTTCAGATATGGTACTTGGTACATGATGGATATCAATCAATATTTTCTGAATAAATGTTAGTTTCCTTATGCTTCTGTTTTTATTTTGGGTACTTATTCTGTTATAGCATTTATATTATAAAATTATAATAATTTATTAGTATGTCTGTGAGTTTATATCTTCACAATTGTGTTTGTATTAGATAGTCATTTTATTTTTGTGGTATAAATATATTGACAATGGCAGAATTGAAGCAAGAATATCTGTATCTTTGGCCTTTTTTTAAGCTTTCTAAATATTCCAGAGTCCACTCACTACTTTTCATATTTACCATTACAGCTTAAATCAGGTCACCATTATCAATCACAAGAAGTATTACAAATATCTTAATTGGTATCTTTTTCTGCTGGTGAGATTTTCTCCAAACTTTTCTTTATTCTCTAGCCAGAGTAATCTTCCAAAACCCACAACTGTAATCAGCTTAGTGCTCCTCATAAAATAGTTCAATGGCTTTCCCATAAATTAGAATAAAGATCTGGCCTTTGGCCATATTTCCANATAGAAAATCATTCCAGGAGGATGTGTCAGGCAGTGCAATTGACCTATGGTGCCAGGATGCCTATTCTGTATAAGAATAAGTAGGGAGTCTGGGTGACTAGAATTGAGTAAGCAAGAGGAAAAGCAGTGAGAGATAAGGTTGAAGGATAGGGAGTGAAGATCACACAGGACCTTCTAAGTTATATTAGTTCCCACAGTTACCATCACAAACTACCTCTGATCAAGTAATTTAAACAGCACAATACAAAATTTAAAGCTTAAGACAATACAAAATTTAATCTCTCACAGTTCTGAAGACTAGAATTGCAAAATGGATATGTCAGCAGCACCATGCTTTCTTTCAAGGATGTAGGGAAGAATCCTCTGCCTCTTCCTAGCTTCTCATGGTTGCCAACAGTTTTTATCCTTGACATTCTCTGGTGCTTCACTACATCACTCTAGTCTCTGCCTCCATAGTCACATGGTATTCTCCATGTGTGTTTTTGTGTCCAAGTTTCCTCCTTCTTATGATACAAATCACTGGATTAGAGTCCACTCTAACACATGATGACTTTACCTTAACTTGATTTTATCTGCAAAGATGTTTTCCAAGTAAGATCACATTCTGTGGTTAGACATACACTTTCGGAAGACACTATTTGATCTTGTACATAAGCCACTCAGAAGACTGTGGTTTTTTTCTGAAGAAAGTGGAACTACAGTGTTTTTCTGGTGTGAATGGACTACAAAATGAAGGAAGAGATGGTAGATGACAGTTAAGATTCCAACTAGGAAGTATTAACTGTTTTTAAGGTAAGAAATAATAGTGGCTCAGATCAAGGCTGAAGCATGCAGGTGGAAAACAGTAAGATTCTGAATATCTTTTTTTTTTTTCTCTGAATATCTTTTGAAGACTCAACTATAGGAATCCCTGACAAGATTGGATATAAAATATAATAGTAAGAGAGGGATCAAAGATGACCCAAAGTCACTTTAAGGGGACAGTACCATCCACATCTCATTTTTCCCCAAACTACTTTTATTGTTCTCATATCTAGCTTCACTAAACTTCTTTCATTAAGCAAATTTTATTTAGTCTTTATTTATCAAGCTCCTTTAAATAACTACCCCTGTCCTAAGAGGTGGGATACAGTGATAAATGAAGCACTTTCCCTCCCCTTGTGGAAATTACAAAATGATTGATAACATAGATATTAAAATAAATAATTGCAAATATGTGGAGTGTTATAGAAGTGCAAGGTGCTAGGGTGACATTTAATGAAGAAACTTTCTTAGTCTCAGTTGTGAGGGGGGAGGGGAGACCTTCCTTCAAAATTTGCACAAGTGTTCTCTCCTGAGGTCACTCTTCCCTCCTACCTTACCTAATTACACTTCAGGTGAATCACACTTCAGTTCTTGTGTTTGACTTCACTGACTAAGTTTGGATTTATGTTCCCATATTATTCTGCTTTTCTTAGTCACAACAATCATCTTTATTTACTGTAAATATTTGTTTAATGATCACTTTGAAAATTCTGAAATAGCACAAGTGTTCTCTCCTGAGGTCACTCTTCCCTCCTACCTTACCTAATTACACTTCAGGTGAATCACACTTCAGTTCTTGTGTTTGACTTCACTGACTAAGTTTGGATTTATGTTCCCATATTATTCTGCTTTTCTTAGTCACAACAATCATCTTTATTTACTGTAAATATTTGTTTAATGATCACTTTGAAAATTCTGAAATGGCAAGTATAATGCGTATCTTATTTATTGCTGTGTCTCTTTTGACTGGTCCCAGATTCAATCAATTTTTTGCATACATATAAATGCATCTTCCACATTTTTCCCATTTTTCATTCTTTTCAGACATTAAGTATTCTATCAGGCTTTCCTCTTGTCTTGTTACAAAGAGGAACTCAGTAAATATTTTATTGAATAAATGAATGAAGTGAGGAGTGTGAATATGGCTTCTACCTTCTTCAATACATCCCTCCTCCTAAGGCAGAGAGTTTGCTTTGTCAGTCCCTTTAAGCAAGGGCATGACAAGATGATAATATATTCATGATCACTAAGTGCTAAGTTTATGTTACTTATTAATTTTTCCACATGAGTTTATCATAAACTAGGATGTAGGCATTAGCTATCTTTTGTTAATAATTCATGCTTTGTTCCTATCAACACTGACCTTCATTTACCTGGTTCTTCTTTCTAAAAGGAATGAGTGTTTTTGTTACTTGAGTTACTGCAACATTTTAAATGATTTTATAAATTATTGTGACATCCCTAAAGGCCAAATAAAAAGAAGTAGAAAATTATTTGTACATTTATAATCTTATTTGATACTTTAAAATCAACATTTCAATAATTAAAATATTTATATGCCTTAATTTTAAAAAATAGGTTACTGTTTTCAAGGTTCTTATGATTGTACCTTCTCATATGACTCATATTAACAGTGTTACACTGTAGGAAGTGTTATCATTATTTCAAGTTTGAACAGGAAGAGAGACTCAGTTTAATGTTATTTCACTTGCCTATGTTTATGTGTCTGGAAACCAAGGACCTAATTATTCTAATTTCAAACACTGATTTCTTTCTATTCCAAAGTGTTGCCCTTAACTGAAGGACTTATTTTAGCTCTATCAACATAAAGCCAAGAAGTTGAACAATCATTGAGTGGATTCAACTAGCGTAGACATTCCTACATAATTTAGGAACTCAAACTAATTTCCTCACTGGGAGATTTTCATAGATCAAAATGGCATTTTTGAATTATTTACCATTTGGGTTTAGCTAGGTAGATGTTTGGGATTCTCAGGCAGCTCAGTGTTAAAGAATCCACTGCCAGTGCAGGGGACAAAGGAGACACGGGTTTGATCCCTGATCAGGTAGATCTCCTGGAGAAGAAAATGGCAACCCATTCCAGTATTCTTGCCTGGAGAATTCCATGGATAGAGGATTGTGGAAGTCTGCAGTGCATGGGGTTGCAAAGGGTCTGATAGGACTGGGCAAGGATAATGCACTCACACACCTATACAAATGTTTACTTTCACTTTTCTTTAGAGTTCATATTTCTTAATGTTTTATGCTAATAAAATAAAAACTAGCTAGGAAGATTAAAAAAAAAAATCACTTCCTTATGTCTGGCACAATTCAACCTGCCAAGAACTGATCCCAGTATTGGTGCAGAAGTCAGTGAAGAAAACTTGGACATTTTCATTTCCCTGTTCTGAGAATATTAAACTGCCTTGTTTGAAAAAAGTTCAGTTTTGTTGGATTGTCACCAATCAAAAGCGTGTTCACAGAAACTCTGGAATGATCATTATGCTAAACAAAATGCTCAAGTATTTCTTGGATAGCAATTGGTTTCAATGAGGCTCACTTAATATTTTTTTAGTATTCATTTTATTGAGATTCTACTTTTAGATAAAATCCAGACTCTTCTGAATTCCAAATAATGGGCACAAATTCCACTCACCCATTTAAAATTTTAGTAAACATATCCTATGACTCATCTCTGAAATATTAGATAGAAAGTTTGAGACTTAAATTGGAAATTACAAATTATTCCTGTTTTTTCCTACCTTGGGGAAAATGTCAGATATTTTAGTTTCTCCTCTTTTCTCTTTCATCTCTCTCTCTACATCAAAAAGAAATATTACCAAAAATACTATATAAATAGCAGGAACACAAATTAAAAAAAAAAACTGACTTTTAGATCTGATTTCATTATTTTAATATTAATGTCATTTTTATTGTCATATGTATATGGTTTCATATTGAACTTTTTCTTTGAGTTGATAACCTATAAAAGAAAATGAAGGAGGAAACAGAACAGTCTCCATCTTGAAAGTAGAACTCCATCTTGGGCCGGACCATGGACTTTGACCTATATGTCCAGTATTTATGGAAACAACATAACAACTGGAAAACCAGACCCCCCAGTTGGAAGAGCCCCAGGGCTCATACCTAGACTCTCTGTCAGCTAAAAGAATACCCTAATTATCTGTGTAACTGAATAGAATCATAAATTATATTATGCTTAATGGGGTATGACCACAGGCCTACCTATGGTAATTGGTAATTGGTAATTACCTACCTGGATAATTGTCCACTGTTAACTACCTAGGCTTTAGGCATATGAATCACTGGTTAACTTTGATTGTATCTTTCTTTTCCTTTGTTCAAACTAATTTCAAAGAATTTGGGGAGGTGGGTTTGGGCACGTAAACTTAGGATATATACGGATTTCACAAAAACTAGTCAGGGTCCTTGGCTAAAAGGAGACTCTGCCTTGGGCCCACCAGTGTAATAAACTGCACTCCATCATCTCCATTGTCCTTCTGAGTGAATTTGTTTCCCAGAACACGTGGCTACAATAAAAATACTCCAAAAATCCATGTAAATTTGAATAAATTGGCTCTGCATCTTGCACACTGATTGAGAAGCTAGAAAAATTAAAAGCCATGCAGTTTGAGATGTGATAAATAAGTATCAGTATTATTTATTTTAATTTCTGCTAGAGTCTAAGTTCATATCTGGCAGATAGCAAAGATAGATGATTTCCCAGAACGCGTGGCTACAATAAAAATACTCCAAAAATCCATGTAAATTTGAATAAATTGGCTCTGTATCTTGCACACTGATTGAGAAGCTAGAAAAATTAAAAGCCATGCAGTTTGAGATGTGATAAATAGTATCAGTATTATTTATTTTAATTTCTGCTAGAGTCTAAGTTCATATCTGGCAGATAACAAAGATAGATGCATTTTAGTTAAGTGAATGAAAGAATAAGAGAAAGAATAACTTTGGCCACATATTGTTAGTTGTAAAAAATACCAAACTCCCACCCTCATGAAAAGGGAACACTGACAAAAAGAAATAAACATAGTTAGTCAAATGGTGGTTAATTGCTAAGAAAAATAAGTATAGTGCATAGAAGGATAGGAAATGAGGGGGAGAAAAGTAGCAGGCTACCCAAGCTGGTCACAAAAGGCCTTACTGATAAAGTGATAAAGAGGGAAGAAAACAGAGGAATAGCTCTGCAGGGATGTGAGGAAGAACTGCAGGAAACAGAAGACAGCATGTAAGACTGCAATACAGAATGCTTGGTATGGGCATAGAAACTTAGAGCAGATGACTGACAGAGTGGGGAGATGAGATCATAGAGAAGGGAAAGGATGGGGAAGGGAGAAAAGAAACCTAAATAATGAGTGTTGTAGTGTTTTTTTTTTTTTTTTTTAGGAATTTTTATTTTCACCATGGATGAGTTGCGAAGGTTTAGAATGGTTTAGAAGGGACTCACATTTCAGTCCCTACTGCTACAGCTGCTGCCAGCCTTCATTACTTATCTGCTGGAGTATCACGTTGATTTCTTAACTATTTTCTTTGTTTCTGCCCTTGCCCTTTTGGGGGGATATATTAAAAACAAAATATTCTTCCTGCCTAGAAGTCTCTTCACAAAGGTAGAAAAGAAACAATTTTATTACTGAATAGGCATTAAACCAGAGTTTGATGTACATCACAGGCAATCCACTAGGAGGTTGCAAAGACAGAAGAAATCTCTCCCTTTTATACAATGAAGCAGATACAACCAATTACATACATGTTTTCAAGATAAATAACTAATTCACAAATAAGAGCACCTGCCAGCATAATTTGTCACACATAGTTCATTCTAAATTCATTTAGACCTTTTGTGTTAGCTAATTGGCTTTATCCAAGGCAGATGTAAAACCTTCTCATATCTTTATGGCAAGAGGCTGTTTTACAACTTGGAGCAAGGAACCCACAGAAGTTAGGCTTGAGCTCTCCTGCAGAACCTGGGAGATAGGGGTGCTATCATTTTTAATGATTACATTTCAAAGAAATGGCTTTCAGACTCTTGAGAAAGACATTCCTAGGTTGTAAAGCCGGCGGGAGACTTATTTAGATTTTGAAAAGATTTACATACATTTCAAAGAGACAGTGAAAGAATTTACAAGTTCTCTAAGAAAAGGGATAGGGGCTCTTTTCAACAGAGAGAATTAAGCTTGTTATTTTTAATTTGTAGCTTCTTCTACACTCCTTCTAGTCTCCACACAGAAGCCAGATAGATCCTTTAAGAAAAATCAAATCTCACTTCTCATATCTTTATGGCAAGAGGCTGTTTTACAACTTGGAGCAAGGAACCCACAGAAGTTAGGCTTGAGCTCTCCTGCAGAACCTGGGAGATAGGGGTGCTATCATTTTTAATGATTACATTTCAAAGAAATGGCTTTCAGACTCTTGAGAAAGACATTCCTAGGTTGTAAAGCCGGCGGGAGACTTATTTAGATTTTGAAAAGATTTACATACATTTCAAAGAGACAGTGAAAGAATTTACAAGTTCTCTAAGAAAAGGGATAGGGGCTCTTTTCAACAGAGAGAATTAAGCTTGTTATTTTTAATTTGTAGCTTCTTCTACACTCCTTCTAGTCTCCACACAGAAGCCAGATAGATCCTTTAAGAAAAATCAAATCTCGTTTCAAAACCATTTTAAATCTTCCCATCTCATCCAGGGTGAAAATAAAAAATTTTAAAACAACCTACAGCACTCCTCATTATTTAGGTTTCTTTTCTCCCTTCCCCTTCCTTTCCTTTCTCTATGATCTCATCTCCCCACTCTGTCAGTCATCTTCTCTAGGGTTCCTTGCCCATACCAAGCATTCTGAACTTCAGTCTTGACACCTGCTGTCTTCCGTTTTCTGTCTCTGCAGTTCTTCTTCCTCACATCCCTGCAGAGCTGTTCCTCTGCTTTCTTCCCTCTTTATCACTTTATCATTAAAGCCTTTTTTGACCAGCTTGGGTAGCCTGCTACTTTTCTCCTCCTTATTTCCTATCCTTCTATGTGCTACACTTATTTATTTTTCTTAGCAATTAATCACCAGTTGACTAACTGTATTTGTTTTTTGTCAGTGTTCCCTTTATCGATTCCTGCCCAACAAATCACCCCAAAACTTAGTAGCTCGATACAAGTATTTTTACTTTATTACCTCTCATGGTGTTGATGCATCAGGATTTCGGAAAGGAATCTGCTGAGTCATCTTGACTGTGGTTCTCCCATGCAAATACAGAGCAGAGTGGATGCAGCTGAAAGAGTGGGGATGCATCTAGGGACTGGCTGCTGCTGTTGCTGCTGCTGCTAAGCCGCTTCAGTTGTGTCCGACTCGGTGAGACCCCATAGATGGGAGCCTGTCAGGCTCCCCCTTCCCTGGGATTCTCCAGGCAAAAACACTGAAGTGGGTTGCCATTTCCTTCCCCAATGCATGAAAGTGAAAAGTGAAAGTGAAGTTGCTTAGTCGTGTCCAACTCTTAGCGACCCCATGGACTGCAGCCCACCAGGCTCCTCTGTCCATGGGATTTTCCAGGCAAGAGTAATGGAGTGGGGTGCCATTGCCTTCTCTGAGGGACTGGCTAGGTATCCTCTTTTCTTCCATGTTGTCCCATGACCTCTTCACAAGAACTCTCAGTGTGGCTAGTCTGAGCTTCCTCACAGCATAGCTGCTTCAGTCTGACTGTTTCCATTGTATTAAAAACCTCAAGAAAGAATTTTCCAGCACACTTAATTGACCCAGATAATTATAAAGCCATGCCCATTTTCAAGAGAAATAAGCATAGATGCACTGCTTGATGGGAGAAGTATTAAAATGATGTTGTTTGAAGAGAATACAAGATGGGAAGTATTGTTGCTGTCGTCTTTGGGAAACAAAATCTGCCAGAGTTTACTGCTGTGTGTCACTTCTGACTAGACTACAAGCCTAACAAGGGCAAGGACTGTTTCATTTACTACTGTTTTCAGCACTTACAAAAGTGCTGAAAATAATGTCGATACTAGATACATATTTATGTAAATTAATAAGTGAAATGTTCCATAAAGATACTTCTGATAACTTACTGTTTTTCTATTTTAAAAATATGCACATTCATTTGCATATCAAATAAAAGGATTTTGCTTCAGATATATTCAAATGAGGTTTTCAGATTTTGCCTGCATACAATTTGTTGAAAAGGAAGCTCTCTTCCCTGTAGGCTTTTAAAGGGATAAATCTAAAATTCAATCTGATCATGCCATTCATCTGCTTAAAATCCTTCAACAGTACCCCTAGCCTAAGGCAGTGATTTTCAAACTTTCTGACCATGGCTTAGAGCAAAAATTACATTTTGCATTTTTCCATCATCTCCTGGAACACCAGCACATGCAAATACATACTCACTGTATGTCTAAACATATTTCGGAAGTCTAAATTGTAATCTGCAATGCATTTTTATATTCTCTCTTTTTGAGTTTTGTCTCTCTGCTTTTTTTCTCCTTCAGTATCTTCCCTTCTATTCTCAACCCCTGTTCTTTTCTCTTCTATTTTTGTGTTTAATTAAAAACAAGCAAACAAAAAACCTCAAACACTGGTATTATGGTCCATTGAATTGATTTTCAGATTGATTTCAGATAGATCACTATTTGTCTTAGGCATGTGGTTCCCACATTAATCCTGTAGAATTAAATCCTAAAGGGAGCATCTTAAGACACTACTTTAAAAGAATGTCAGGTGTTTCTGATACTTAAAGATCTAGAAAAAATCTAAGGTCCAAGGTAATAACATGTCAACTATAATGCACAACGTGAGAGCTGTGAGTTAAGTTTTATTTGGGGCAATATGAGACTGAACCCTGGGAGATAATACTTTAGATAACTCTGACAAACTCTTCCAAAGAGGTAGGGGGGAAGGACAGTATACATGTGATTCTGGTAATGGGGGAGTACATGCAATCAGGCATATTTACTTTTTAGAAAGTTTCTGCTAGTCTTGTGAAGCTTCTGCTAGTCATAAGAAACAGTCATCACCATGAAGGATTTTAATGTTTTAATGCTTTTCTAGATATGAGGAGATACAAGAATTGGGTTCATACAGTCAACTTTTGAGAATATCTAAGTATCTGAAGACCTGTTCTGCCAGTTTCCTGGGAGCACAGAGTACCTCATTTCTGCTCTTCACCCTGAACTCCTTCATGGAGGGTGTTGGAGATCAGCAGTGCAGCAGAACATGATTTAATCCTTGTAGGGTAGATGGAAGCACCCATGGCAAGTGCCAACTTGTGGTTTACAATGATAAGACTCTCATCATCCCCTCCAGCCTCACTTCTCACTGCTACTTCTTTTACCCTCTTAATGATATTAAAATATAGATCAATTTGTGACTTTTTGCATCATACATTGCCTTCTTCTGGGCTTTTCTCACTGCCTGGATAAACTACCCCTTTATTCTCCTGCCTGTTACAGTTCATCTAGCCCTGCAAAAGCTATAGAGACTTCACAGAGGAGAGACATAAGTGTGACTTAAACATGTAAAAATGTGATCCATGTACCTCACGTTAAAGAAAATATAAATTAAAACTGGCATTTTGACCCGCTGCCAGTTGAATGCCACAGATTCCCTTTTAAACTTATTTTGCTTTAAAAAAAAAAAAAAGAAAATTTAACTTAAGATATTTTAGCATTAGTTGCACAAAATGTTTGGATAAAATTCTAGTTTTTATAAGTCTTTTTATATATTTAGCCTGTCACAACAGTGCTCAAGATTGTATTGAAGTTTTTCTGCATTATACAACCCTGAAACACAGAGATCTCACTGACCCGCTGCCGTGTAACTACACTCTTTCCTTCTTTTGCATAATACAGCTGAGCTAAGTCTTTCCATAAAGATGCTAAATCACCATCATCATCACGTAACTGTCTTCTTAAACCAAGGACTATTAAGTGTATTAAAATGAAACGGTGGGGTTTAGTACTCCAAATGAACTCTTAAAAAATAAAAAAAATTTAAAAAAAAACTAATCTTGGCATCCTATCACTATGTGATATTTTGTACATCTTACTGTATTTACAAGTTTATTTATCAAGGATTATCCATCTTGCTAATAGCCTATTATTTATTTCACTTTTTGTTGGTCTTTATATCCTTTTATTAATGTGCTAAAGGAACCTGTATATCTATTTTGGAACTCTTTGATAGTCTAAAATAGACTAAAAATGGAATATTTTATAGTTTAAGTTACAAACCAAGGTGACTCCCCCTAGATACATATCTTGGTTTACCATGATTCCAGACAAAACTATCTTGTTTTAAAATATTTGGAGTAAAATTTGAAATACAAATAAGATACAAAAATAGTTGAATCAGGATACAGAAATCTGCTGTGTTTGGACTAGTTATCCCTGTTTTATTTTTTCAGATGTGCTTAATTTTATGGTGTAACTAAAGATTTTGTTTGTGTAATGCATGATTAAGACAATAAAGTATTTTTTCTAGTCTTCCAAAAAAACTTTTCTGATCAGTTTGCGAGTTTTGATGAGTTTTGTAAGGTTTTTGTTTTACAAACTATGAATCAGCAAATTTTTAAGATTGTACCACATAGCGAACGTACCGCTGTTGAAAAGTAATGTATATAAAATGCATATAATAAATATTAAATTGTGTACCTGTATGTTACTGTTGGCTACATTATTTTGTGTTGAATAATAAAGTGCAATACTTCACTCTCCATTGTTAAACTAGGTAATGGAGATTTCTCAGTGAGTCCTTCATTTTTATGCTCTTTTAAATTTTGTACTGTTTATTGATAATCTTCAACAAGATTAGAACAGTTAATACTACTAAGAGTGTTTTTTTAAAGTATTAAACCCCATTTGGGGATTTAAAAAAAAATCTTTTATTGAAGTTCAGATAATTCAAAATAACCCCCCCAAAAAAAAAACAAAAAACAAGTTGCAGAGATGCAGTATTACATCATATCCTTAAGATATCCTACATTGTTGTTTCATTAATTAAAATTTATCCTCATAAGTGATGTTTAAGTATTAGTATCTTCAGACTTTTCCTTCAACAAGTAATATCCTTTTTATTTGAAGGGAATTGCAAATGGACTTAGAAGGTAACATTAGAAAACTTTGAAAACATTAGAAAAATTTGGCAAATTCTATTCTAATATGCCTAATGGTAGGCATTCAAATTGAATGCCTACTGCAAAATAAATAAATACTACATACTTTGAGATATTTTGCCACCTACCATAAAAATTCAAGTGTCAATTTTAGTCATGGCTGGTGAAACACAAACTTTTCAGAAGTTTTCCTTAAAATACTGGGGTTTTGGTTTTCTCAGTTGAAGATTCAACATAGAGATGCATTTTGTCTTCCTCTGCCCCCCACCCCTTTGTTTTTAAAATAATTTAAGAGCGAGCTTTCCAAAGCTTAGTATTGTTTTCTGGCAGCTGTTCAAGGTAATGATTACTGTTTTAACTGAAATATTATTATCATTATGGCAATGCATAAACACCATTTTTGGAATGTGTCAAATGCATAAAAACAGTATCAGTATATGTTTTTCTTCTTATTCTGCTTTGGTTGTATTTTCTCTACAATATTAAATATTTGAAAGAGACTAAAAGGATGCAAAAAATATCATTTTCATTTTGTGTGCTTTCATTTGTGATTTACGGGAAATTATGTAGATTCATTTGACTATTAAATGGTGATTTATATGTAAAGTTTAAGAATATTTTTATATACAGACTTTCACATGTTAACTTCTTCAGTATTTAATATCCTTTTCATATTATTCATGTACTTTTTTCATATTCTCCAAGTTATCCACTGAATACCAAAGTCTCAATACAATAAAGGTTATAAATGGGCTAGCATAATTGATACTAGGCATACCTGCAAAGTTTAATTATATTGTTTTTAAAATCCTCTTTTTAGTTGTTAATGCTTTTATCTTGACTATGTTTACTTCTAAAAAGTTGATAGTAACTCAAAGTGTTCATTTATGCTCTCTCCTTGCTCTTCAAGTCAAAATATAAGCTTCCCTGGTTACCTCAAAACTTTTTGTTCCTTGTAAAATTTTTAAAAGAGCTAATGACTAGAGGCTGGGCATTTGTTTAAATTTTTTAAGGAGTGGTCTCAGCCTAAAGTTGTATATTGTGGGAAAAAAAATGTTAAACCTGTTTTCCCGTTGTTAAATGAAAGTTCTTGTTACATGAATTGGTCATATTTGTGGCTTTATAAGGGGCAGGGGGTGGTGGTCAGGGGAGCCATTGACTTCGCATTCTCCCTTTTGTCAAATTTTTATGTAACGTCAAAGACAATTTCATTTCTGCATTTGATACATAGCCCTTTCATTCCTTTTACACCAACTATAAAATTGTTAAATTCAAAAGATTTATTGGAGTAATATTCCAACCAGTTAACATCTTTCCAGGTTAACTGGTATGGGTGGTTGTAAACCATTTCAGATCAGTGTATGTGTGAGAGGAAATAGAAAACATGGTCTTAGAAAAGATGGGATAGGTATGACAGCACGTCTATTGGGGGAGAGTTCTTGGTGGGGTAATGATAGTTACATTAAGGGAGTTTGGATCGCTGTTCTTAGGAACCAACTTCACAACAGTAAAAAATACTTTTCATTACAAAACAACTTTGTTGAACCAAGTACTCAAAAGTATTTCCTACTGTTTAACCTCGTACTGGCTATAAATTATACCTAGAACAGAATAATGCCTGTTTCCTCTTTCCTGAGATTCTAAGGTTTTTTTTTTCAATAATTGAAAATTATTGAAAATAATTTTTGAAATTATTGAAAATATTTTTCAATAATTGAAAAAAAAAAAGTCTTATTACGTGCTTTTAAGAAAAAACTCAGTTGGTCTTTCCACATGGAGTAGTTAATGTTAAAGAAATTTTACCATGCCCTAGGGGGAGAGACACAGAATAGTAAGTCAGGCACTTTAAGTCACTAGCGGTTTCATTGCTTAAATATAGTCTTCCCTGCAGTTCAGCTGTTTGGAAGATGTGCTTTTCTTTAAAGCTAAATGCTTCTAAGTGGTAAGTAAAATTTTACCAACTCAATTTTTTTTCAATACATTGGTGGCTTAGAGTACAAGCCAAATACATCAATACACAATAAAATTAAGGGTATAAATAGAAAAATATCAGGCAAATGCTATCTTGTTCAGTGTGATATTTGCTATAAGTTATGAAAATACACTGCAAAAGAGGCTTGATAACCTAAATCGCTTCTATTTCATCTGTAATTACAACTTTAGGGTATTAAGTAACATCTATATTGTTGATTGACTTTAAGACATCTACTTGGCTCAAAATATATTTTATTACCTGTTAAGCAGCTTTTTTCTATTTGTCTTTCATTTTCCTTATATATGTAATAATTAGAGAAGGAATGTTGCTTTGGGTCTAAATATCAAGTTCTTTTATTGAGTTGTATAGAATTTGCATATTTATACATTTAATATGCATGTTAAAATAGAACTCTTAATAATCTACACTGTCTCCTCTTTCCTGAGATTCTAAGGATTGTGATTATGAAGCGTTCTGAACAATCAAGCCTAAATTGTAATTAAAAGGTATCTTTAAATGAATGCTTATTTGCTTACATTTTTGCCATCTTTAATATAAGTTTTCTCTGATTTTAGTATGCTATGTAGTATTTCAGTATTATTAGAATACAACTTATACATTATATCCCCTTGCACTTTTTCTTTCAGTTGTCAAAATGTCACAATTACTGCTGGGATTCTAAGAAATCTCTACAGATGCCCCTGATCACATCAGAAACGATTGGTTCTAATCCTGTGAACTCTCTTGTGAAGAAAGCATGCGACTCCTTTGGTTTAGAGGCCATATCTTTCAGGTCATCCAGAGGTGCCCAAGCCACACCAACAGAGAAGATGGTGATACCTACAATGGAAGTATTTTTAAGTGAATTAAAACCAAGTTACAGTTGCATAAAATTACAACATGAGTTGCTCAGTTGTGTCCGACTCTTTGCAACCCCATGGATTAGGCCACCAGGCTCCTCTGTCCATGGGGATTCTCCAACCAAGAATCCTGGAGTGGGTTGCCATTCCTTCTCCAGGGGATCTTCCTAACCAAGGGAAGCATAAAATAACATGTATATATTTTTCACACATAAGTACACAGTTGCACACGAAACTGCCTTAAAATGCCTGAAGTAAGTCCCCTGTACCAAAATATTGGGTAAGTTTTTAATAGTCATTGTGATGAGACTGGCTAACCAATTTAGTCAGAACCAGAAATTTTGCCATCAGTGTAGTTTACCATCTTAACAGATTTGATAACAAAATTCAACATCCATTCATGACAGTACACAGCTAGAAAGAGAAGGAAGACTTTCTTTACCTGATAATCTAAAAAGAACAAACATTTAGTGAAATGGTGAAAACTTCCACTCTGAGTTTGGCATGAGAAAGGACTACTTGGCGTGTTCACTTCAGTTAATCATACTGGAGCCACAGCCAGTATAATACAGCAAGAAAGAATGACACAGAACATGGGCATACAAGTGAGGTAAGTCTTTTAAAGCTCTAATCTGGGGAATGATGACTGGTCCTCTGTTCAATGATAACTTTCTCCCATTTCATTCTGTATGTGTTACATTAGCAAACTGGCCAATAGTTTAAAAAAAAAAAAAAGTCTTTAATCTCAAAGCAAAAGTTTTCTGATAAAAACAGCCAGAGACTCCCCTGGCAGTCCAGTGGTTAAAGACCACGCTTCCACTACAAGAGGTGAAGGTTCAGTTCCTGGTTTGGGAACCTGCATGCCATGTAACATGGCCAAAGTAGTAACATGAAAACATCCAGAAATAAATACCTATGGAATGGAGACTACCATCTATATCTACTGAGTGAAATCCCCATAAGGTTTTGAGAGTTTCTAAAATAGCTACTCCCCTCCTATCCAAAGCTTCAGTCTCCTCCTAGTTATATAAAGTTGGGAATAGTTAAGATAGAAATAAAGCAGGTTTAGATGATGTAAAAGCTACTTGAGATAATTCTGACTGAGCAGCAGCAGCTAATCCTTCCCCTCTCCCTGCCAAAAGAAAAAGTCAGTTTTTTTCCCCTTCGGTTTTCTTCACTCATCTATTTTCAAGTTCAGGTTGTTCAGGTCAGGCCCAGTATATAATTGCAGTTAAACCAAAACAACTGTGACCTAGCCCTTGAAAGCCCACCTTATTTTTCTGCCTTTCCTTAACTCTCACTTCACTATCACTAAACAATAACTTTTATGAAAATAGTGTGGCCCAACTTCCTTAAGGTCAGTCATATAGGGAAGATATATTTGAATTTATTTAGTTCACTTTAGCCTAAATCCAATCCTGTTAGCATAAATTGAGTAAGCTATACTTTTAAGGAATATGATGGCAAACAGATCTTCAACATAAGTTAGTTGAGGAATACGTTAAGCCAGATGTATAGAAATAAACCAATGTATATAAAAAATTCCATGTATCCATTCTCTGTCCTACTTAACCTTTCTACCAATACCTATATAAGAACACAAGTACATTGGCAGAGGTGCTAATAAATGTATAAAGTGAAGTGAACGTTGGTCAGTTGTGTCTGACTGTGGCCCCATGGACTATAAAGTCCATGGAATTCTCCAGGCCAGAATACTGGCATGGGTGGTCTCCCTTCTCCAGGGGATCTTCCCAACCCAGGGATTGAAACCAGGTCTCTGGCATTGCAGGCGGATTCTTTATCTGTTGAGCCACCGGGGAAGTAGGAAATGTCATTAGGAATTAAGTAGAGAAAAAGAGAAGTATAGAAAAATGTAAGACTTCATTCCTTCCTCCAAAGTTAGTGTTTTTGTATTTTAAATATTTTTGGACTCCCAATCACTCAGTTTTTATCCTGGGAAAGGGATCTCAGCTTTTTGTTGGCCTGTTTGATCTCAGAAACAGTAGTTTCATGAACTAGTTGTCTTTGCCAACAAAGTCGGACACGACAGCAACTGAACTGAACTGAAAATGTTAAGGTTAGGTTAAGAAAAGAAACTTTTTATATCCTTTTATAATAGAATTTCATTATCTCAAAGTCAGGGGTGGGAGGGAAGACTCTAAAAAGGAAATCTAAATAGAATAGGATTAGTCTTTATTGGTGATCTTAGAAAAGCCATGCCAGATTGAAAACTAAAAGTTAGGATAAATGATCAAATAGATTCATACATAGTAAGCTATGATAAACTAATTGCCTGGGTTTTTTGTTTTGGTTTGGTTTTTTTAGAGGATTACAAAATCTTTTATTTTTTTCTTTAATTTTTTTGGGTCACATCACACAACATGTGGGATCTTAATTCCCCCAGCAGGGATCAGAACTGTGCTCCTTATGGAAGCACAGAGCCTTAACCACCCAATCCCTTGGGGTTTTAATACTCTACCTGGGTTTTAATACTGGCCTCACCACTTACTAGGTGAGATTTGCATATGTTTCCTTATCTACAGAATGAGATTTAGTAGGGCTGCTCTGACAATGAAGTCAGTTAATACTGGGTAAAACTCATAGACCAGTGACTGCCATCCTGTAGATGTCCAATACAACAAATATTTAAGCTTATATTTACCCCTAAATTTGACTGAAGCCCCTCCCAGTTCCCTTCCCATACAAAGGACATGGACCTTACCTGCATCATGTGCAGCAGCAGCAGGCCCTCGAACATCGTCATAGGACTGCCCATCTGTGACTATTACCAGGAAGTTCTTGTTGGGGCTGTCTCTCATGGGACCAAACACATTTCTAACAGTAAAGGAAATGGCATCCCCAGTAGCTGTCCCACCACTCATGTAGCGGATGTTTCTGATAACAGCTAGGACATTCTCTTTGGTGCTATAGTCAGTGAAACTGAACTCTCTGCGCTGATCATAGGTGAACTGTACCGCAGCTATCTTGGCACCAATGTCTGAGATTTCAAAAGTCTTAGCTATGTTGGAAACAAATTCAAGCATGAGGCGGAAATTACTTTCTCCAACACTACTGGAGCCATCGATCAGAAAGGCAATGTTCACTGAGTTATAACAGGTCTTGCTACACATCATTTGTTCGTGAGTGCAGAGCTTCTGTACCAGAGGCTTTACGTATTTTGTGGTGCCAAACCAATTGGGCATGTGGTAAGAGAAGAAGCCGTTATTCCGACAGACAGCCTAATGGGAGAGACACATAAAAGATACCCAGAGGAATTACAAGTTGTTTCTTTAAAATTATGAAAATGTTAAATCTTGAATGTTCAAAGTTAATACAGATAATGGGCCAGTCAGCACTACCCGTTGAAGTCCAAAACTGAGTCACTACTATAATAGAAGATATCTCAACTCTACCTTGTCAACAAACGCAACATCCTGAACCATTCCCAGTTCCTCAGGGATAGGCTTAGCCACAGAAACTATAAATACATTGACGCCAAACTCTCTGGCCACAATGCCTGCTTCCTCGATGTCATCAGAAGGCCAGCCATCAATAAATACCACCACCACTTTGGGAATCCCTTTTCTCACTCCAGTGTCCGCGGTAAAGAATTTCTGGGCGGTATGCTTCAAGGCTTTTCCTAGGTTTGAAAAAGAAGCAAACTGGAACAGCACCACTGCTCAAATGACATTTCTGTGTCCCTGTACCAACTTCATACTTTGAAGTGTAAGAATTTACCTTACACAGAGTTCACTTCTTAGCAGATGTATCGGATGGGAAAGTTTAATTATCCGTCAGCCCTATTTTTTTGTCTTCACAACCCACACTCCATCCCCCATCACCTCCCAGAAGGCTCACATTTCCTTTCTTTACATCAATCACCAGTCAGAAACAGAACTGACTCCCACTTCTGTACCTGTTCTCTCCATCTAGCCCCTTGGTGACTGATTAGCACCACTACAGACTCAGAACAGGAAGTCTCCCCTCAGAAGGTCCAGAGTTCTTTTCTCGTTCTTCCTGTCACATCTGCATTCATTAGATGAGCCTGTTGATCTTCATTTCTTTTAAACATTCTAAACAGGTACTTCTCTAATGTGACATCTGCTTATGAGGATTATAAGTCACAATGTCATGTTTTTGTTTTTCTAATGAGCAATATCAGTAAACCCTTTGGAACCTTTTCCATTAAAAATTAAATAGATGATCAAGTGCAGACCTAACCAAGATCAATTCCAGGGGGAAGAGGTTCACATCTGCTTATATAAAATAGCATAACACTGTCTTATGTGTCTGATCATTCATAACCTTCTCTGTGTCACTCCCCAGATACCAAAGTCTACTTACCTGTATTGGAATTACCCCCTCTGAAACCTACTTCCTTTATAGCAAACAAAACATCTTTGGCTGATGTAAAGTTTTTCAAGTAAAACTCTATTTTAGGATGTTCACTAGGTTAAAAAAAAGAAAGAAAAAGTTATCCAGAGAGAATTGGAAAGATAAGGAACATTATGTACCTTTTTTAAAGTCCTTACATTGGACAATGCCTAAGTTTCTTAATTCCACAGCATACAGGCAACTAAGGCATGGCATCTTTACTTGCAGTTTTAGGGTTCTTTCAGAAATGTAACAGAAACAATTACTACCTTGAGGGTTTATTGTATTCTGAGTAATATGCTAAATACCTGCTACAAGTCTAATCTCATTTCATCATAACTCTACAAGGTAGGAATTATTGTCCCAATTAATAAGTGAAAAAATGGAGGCCCAAAACATTTAGGTAACTTACTCCCTCCCCTAAAAAAAAAAACACCACATTTAAAATTCAGGTGTGCCTGACTTCTCAACTATATGAAGCACCTGGACCAAGTGGTTCAGAGCACTGAGCTCAAGGAAAATCTGCAGAGTTGAGCACCAGATAATTGAATCACAGGTGGGTGTGAGGCTAAGTCTGCTTCAGGGAGATACCTTGGAAGTTCTGAACAGTCTGGGTCTATTAACCTGGTTTTCTGATCAGACAAGGCAATTTCAGTGACACTAAGGCCAATGTTTTTAAAATGAGGGAACTTATAAGCAAACAAATTATAAAGTATTATAATACTGAATTTTTCTTAGATGATACTGACATTTGCCAAACAGAATTACATATATTTTAACAGATTTGAGATTTTTTAGATTTAATAGTAAATTTTACTATTTACATAGTATAAATTTCAGCTTTTATAACCACTCTGTTCATCAGAACCCATGTTGAGTAAAAACAGCATAATTTATTGTGTTTAGAGAAGTCAAAATTTCATCAGTGCAATATTTTAAGATCTTAGCACTATCAATCAGGGAAGGCAATGGCACCCCACCCCAGTACTCTTGCCTGGAAAATCCAATGGACGGAGTAGCCTGGTGGGCTGCAGTCCATGGGGTCGCTAACAGTTGGACAGACTGAGCGACTTCACTTTCACTTTTCTCTTTCATGCATTGGAGAAGGAAATGGCAACCCACTCCAGTATTCTTGCCTGGAGAATCCCAGGGTTGGGGGAGCCTGGTGGGCTGCCGTCTATGGGGTCACACAGAGTCGGACACGACTGAAGTGACTTAGCAGCAGCAGCAGCAGCAGCACTATCAATTGCCATTAAATCAAGATTTTTGAAGGACAAGTATTGTACTCATTGTATTCCTGCATTTCTGGTGGCATGATTTCTGCATACCTGGTATATAATGTTGGGTCACAAAATCAGATGTCATGAATCAATAACTTTTTCATTTTTATGGTCACTTTGCAACTATCCAAATTATTTACGTGATTTAGTCTTATTTGTGCATCCTTAATGAGACATTCCTTTATTCTACTTAAACATAAACTTGACATAGTTTATCTATTTCATGTTCTTCGTAAAATAGAAAAATTATAAAGCAGAAGAGAAGCTAGTCTTTGTATGAGTCTGCAAAGTAGTGTAGATTTTCATCTTGAAAAACCAACTGGGTAAAAACAGCAAAGAAAAAATATTAGAAGAAAAACATTGAGGGGAATTTGCCCTATGAGATGTTAAAATGTACACTAAAGCTACTATAATCCAAGCATTGTAGAAAAGATGTTAGAATTAGCATACATATCAAAGAAACATTTGTCTAAAGTTATAAATTGATATGAATGGAATAAGAAGCTCAATTGTGGGGGGACAGCGGTTAAATTATGTATAAAAAACAACAAAGGTAAAGATTCTCATACTGAAAAACTTCTATCTAGGGGACTCCCCTGGCGACCCAGCAATTAAGACTCTCAGCTTCCACTTCAAGGGCTGTAGGTTCAGTCAATGGTTGAGGACCTAAGATCCCACATGCCGCATAGTATAGCCCCCAAAATACCAAAAGTTAAAAAAAATTCTAAATTAAGAACCAATTGTAAAAAATAACATAAGAACAAATGAAATATAAATATTTGTAATACTAATGACACCCTTACTGCTGAGAGTAGTTTAAGCTGAATCAATTTTTTAGAAAACAATTTAACTGTTTATATCAGAAGCCTTAAAAATGTCACAACCCTTTGACCCAATCTCACTTCTGGGAATCTAGCCTAACAATCTCATCAGAGATGGCACAAAGATGACACAGAATGTTTAGCACAGGACAAGTGTGAAAAAACTATAGAATGGTTAAATCATGCTGCTGCTGCTAAGTCACTTCAGTCGTGTCCGACTCTGTGTGACCCCATGGACGGCAGCCACCAGGCTCCCCCATCCCTGGGATTCTCCAGGCAAGAATACTGGAGTGGGTTGCCATTTCCTTCTCCAATGCATGAAAGAGAAAAGTGAAAGTGAAGTTGCTCAGTCTGTCCGACTGTTAACGACCCCATGGACTGCAGCCCACCAGGCTACTCCGTCCATTGGATTTTCCAGGCAAGAGTACTGGGGTGGGGTGCCATTGCCTTCCCCAAAATCATGCTAAGGAACATATTCATTTTCCAAAGAATATTTGTGATATGAAATGTTCAAAATACTGAGGGATAAAAAAGCAGATTTATAATCTGAGCTTTTGAAAAATAAATGCACATAAGTATAATGAAATATTTTCTTAAAATACTGAAAGGAAATACAACATTTTATATTGATTATCTCTGAAGGGAAGAGAAATAAACACCACAACTTCCTCCAGTGAAGAGAAACTAGGAATTGACCAAAGTTGATGTGCAGAGGTAATCTATATAAGCAATAAGACTTTAGCCTGCCTTCTGGTCCTCAAATGGTAACATGTAATTCTCTAAATCCTTTTATTCCAAAAGAGGAAGCACTTACCAATCTGCTCAGGCAGTCTTAGATTCTGACTTTACAGTTTGAGAATACAGACTGTCTGCAACTCTGTATGTTTATACCAAACTGAAATGAATGTACCCGCTAAAAGGATCATTTGTTGTCATTCAAGACATCATTGAAGTCTCCTTCCATTTTCTCAAGGGTGGTACCTGGCTTGAACAAGGCCCACGTGTGGTCCTTCGGTTCCAATTCCCAACATTAGAGCCACTTTCCCAACAAAATTCTTCTGCAGATTAAATCGGCGTTGCCCGATATTAAAACTTCCATCGATCAGAAATGCAATGTCTGCCTTACAGTCTGTGAACACCCAAACAAATCCTTCCATTAGCAGTTTCAAGAAGAAGAAAGGAGAGAGAAAAAATGTTCTATTCCGAAATGGATATCCAGACTCTTACCCTTGTTGCCAGTTTTCTTCTCTGGTGTTTTCTTTAGTCGTTTACCTAAAACAAAAGAAGCACTTGGCATTATCAACAGGAAGACAGTTCCACAGAAGGAAACCCACATGGAAAAAGCTCATGATAAGGAGTGGCATTCTTGAAAAGACTCTTTTAAAAAACTCAATTTCCTCATGATTTTCTGGAATAGGGAAGTAATGCCTCCAAAAAGAAGTCAGGACTGTAGTAGACCTACAGACCTACCATATTTAATGTGCCCCCAATCCATGACTTTGATATCCCAAACCCACAACTGAGTCAGGATTGGAAACTCAGAGTTAGATTCTAATGTTCTTAGTTTCTTTGACTTTAAATTACCACAGTCTTTGAAAGGATGATCCCTGGCTATTTTTAAGATAGACATGCACTCATTTATTTTTTATATGACAAATGGAACGAGAAGTTCAAGATACTTAGACCAGTTTCCAGGTATAGTTTATCAAATCGGGGAGAAACAGTAGGACTTCAAGAGAACATTTGGTACCAGAGTTTACCAATGAAAATAAAGGATAAGGAATTTGAAATACAATACTGAAAGTTTCCCTGCTCAGTATACCAGTAAAGACACTTGCTTTGTGTTTATTTAATATATCAGTATTTTAAAAAGAAGGAGAGCTTCTATCAATAACACATATTTGTAACTTCCCAATGCTGTGCTAGGCAACTAGGAGACAGGTTCTGTAATTCATACCTGTTGCTGGATGTGCTGTGGACACTGCTTGTCCTGTGGCTTCCTGGGTACCACTTTTGCCTTCTGTTAAAATAAAAAGAAGACTATGTTTTCCCTCTTCCTTCTTTACCATCAAAGAATAATGAAATAATGTAGAGTTCTATAGGATGATAAATGTAATAGAGTGGTGCAATTGCAGGAGTAGTTGCTGCATCTAGTTTCAAAGAACCAAAATGAATCTACTGTATCATATTTTTAAGAGGTATTCATAACATGAATTCACACTCATTCTATTTTTAGGGTTACTTGTTAAATGTCAGGGCAGCCTGACTGCAAGCGATTTAAGTTTCTATTGCCATCTTCTGGCAGCAAGATGATTTTTCCCTCCATTAGCCCAAGTTTGGTTTGAGTGTGTCCCTGACCCTTCATATCCCCTGACCTTAACTCATAGTTGACCTCTCCAGGTTTGATCACAAGTTTTTTCCATCAGAGTCAAAGAGTTTGAGCTGAGAAAAGCAGAAAACATTCTTGGGGTTTAGGGAGAAAATATTCATGCAAAAGTAAGAACAATTTAATTGTACCTACTTGTCACTGTGAAAGAAGCGGACCATCTGGAAAGCGTCTGAGACTGGATGCCATTGGCAAGTACTGAGGAATAGTTTTCTCGACCTGGCAGGCTATAGATTCTCACAGGTCCCCCTGAGTTGCCAATTACCCCCCTGCAACACAAGAATAGCAGCTGAGATTCTATCTACACTTTTGCAGGGGCATTGGACTGACTTTATACTGCTATGTTGCATCTATTGCTCTGACTAATCAATAAAACAGTTCAGCAGGGAAGCCATCAACCTTTTGAAAAACTGTCAACCTTTTTAAAAAAGTGCAGAGGTACAAAATCTGCCCAAGGAAATAGTTTTGTGCTGTTAAACTTCTTCAGTGTTAGTAAGGACACACTTGCAGTATCCTCTTCCCTACACATAGCTCAGAGGATCAGAGTTAAGAGCGTCAGATGATTTTCTTAGTTTTCCAAAATACTTAACTACCTGTCCTTGGACTTCATTGAAAAGAAGTGTCATCCTGGCCATTCTCTTGCAGGATAGCAGAGTGGTGATGAATATGGGCTCTGGAGGCAGATCTGGGCTTTCAGTCCCAGCTCTGGTACTTGCTAACAATAGTAACCTTGGGCTAGATACTTGACAACTCTCTGAAACCAATTTCCTCATCTGTAAAATGGGGTAAAATTGTACCTACCTTGTATAGCTGTACCATTGTCTTGGAAGTTAAAATAATGAGTGCTGTATAGTAAAAACTCGGTAATAGAGTACATGGTTAGGAATCTTTCCTGTGCTTAGCCTCTCAGTCGTGTCCGACTCTGCAACCCCATGAACTGTAGCCCACCAGGCTCCTCTGTCAATGGGATTATCCAGGCAAGAATACTGGAGTAGGTTGCCATTTCCTCCTCAATGGGGATCTTCCCAACCCAAGGAGTGAACCCAGATTTCCTACATTGGAGGCAGATTCTTTACCATCTGAGCCACCAGGGAAGCCCTAGGAGTGTTTTAGAATCACAGGAACCAAGCTATCAAAACACAATGCAATTTGCCTTTATTCAGAAAGCTTCCTTTATAGTTAGTGATTCAAGGAAATCCAGGAAAATCTTAAAAATGTATCCATCTTCTCTGGCCAAGATTGGTACCAAAAGAAAGAATAGGTGAGAGGGGGTGTCCAGATGGCTAATGAGGGAAAGGAAATAATTACACTTGTTTTCCTCTCCCCTTGGTGTGTCCAGGCTTACCTGTGGACAGCGGCACCACATATGCTTGATACAGATGCGTACACTATGTGCCCAAACACGGAGAACTCCTCCAGAGGGCAGCCGCCTGGGCAGAGGACATCTGCTTTTTCTTTCCTGATGTCCAGGCCTCTGGTAAAGCACGTGATAGCGATTGGAACTGAAGAGAAAGGAGAGAATGTAATAACCATTCTGAGGACTTTTTGAGTAGTGGTGGCGGAACTAGCATGTGAGATTAAATTTTTACTTTCCTAATTTCCACATTTTTTGTTAAGAATATTGACATAGGTGTGGTTTCCTCCGTTCCAGATTTTAGCAAGCCAAAAATAAGTTTTCCAGTTAATCTAGTCCTCAGTCACTATAAAGTCTAACGGGAGAATTTTCTCAGTTTTTATTAGTTTGGAAATATATGAGAACTAGAAAATAATGTTAGTCATTGGCCATTTACTAATTCATTCTAGAAATATAAGAATCTCAACTCTGATTATAATTGTGTACATAGTTGCCTGAGGTGAAGATATTAAATCTGGGTTGAACCTCTGAGGAACATTTTCATGGCACACACAAACTGAAGTCATCCTTTACTTCGGAGGGCCATTTATATCAGTTTTCATCAAGTGCCGTGCATTAAAATTATATTTTAATTTAAGCAAATCAGTCAAAAGATGCTTCACTTTAAAGAATACCATTTAGCTCAACCATTCATTTTTGCTGAAATAAATAAAGCCATGAGGTTAATTTGCCCAAGGTCACACAGCTCAAGGAAAATTCTACCTCCCCTGCAGGGCAGGAAATAGAGAAGTTAGTCCCCTTCAGAACAGAGCATTTTTATCTGAATTGAACCAGCTTATTTCTGCCCCAGATCTGTGCAGGGAGAGATATCAGGCAGTGAATGCAGTTTTAGAAGGTACTGTTAATACTGAGGGCTTTCCCGGCGGCTCAGACAGTACAGAATCTGCCTGCACTTATTCTGAGGTTTTACATGATCAACTTGATGAATAATTGCAGTTACTACTACAAAAGATGTTAGAGACAAGCCCTTGGCAACATGTAACAAGATACCTTAATAAACATATTAATTCATCAGTTTGCTGTGAATATTAAAGTGAATTATTAAATATTGTTATTAAATACTATTTTCCAAACACTGGAAATTGTGGTTATCCAAACCTTTTTGAAACAGATGTTAATAATTTCAGAAAAAAAATGTGTTTGTTTTTTTTTTCCTAAGATAGTAATGCTAGCTGGTCATACTGCCCAACTGAGTATCCTACCTCTAACAAGGAGCCTCTTCTTAGAGCTCTGTGTGCCAAGCCGTACCCTGGACTGTATATGTCCATGGAAGGGAAGGCAGGACTCCACGAAAAGTACAATGCTGACTGTGAATGCTCTGAAACACTCTAGATTGCTGGGCCAGTTAAAATCCTTACCCAAACCAGCAGCTTCATACTGTGTGCTTCACGCCTGTTACCAAACAGCGTCAATCCTACCTCCCAGCTTCGGACGCAGCAGAGAGGCTCAGCCTTTAGCGGCCAGCTCTGACTTTAGTGTGTGTGTGTCAGGGAGCGCTGAATACAGTCCTCTGCAATACTTACCTTCATTTCTCCTTTCAAGGAAAATAAAGGATAGATTTTGAAAAGAGAGTCTGCTTTTTACATTTTATAAAATACACCGAACCACACACTCTTACTCGGACTTCTGGATGGGGAACAAACTATTTTTAGATTCTCTCGAATGTGAAATGAGCCCATAGATGCTTTTATAGGGAGTCATTCCTGGAAACACAGAAAGAGGGTCAAACGAGATGTGACAACGACGTGTGTCTCAAGCCCAGAACTTCTGTCTCTCTCTCTGTCCCCTCTGACAGTCTGAAGGCTTCTCCCTGATTCCAAACGCTGTGGAACACCCGGGACTAGTGTTTCCCTCGGTGGGGCTCAACGAATACCTCTAGCCTTGACAGTCGGCTCGGCTTGCTGGGGGGAGGGGAATGTGGGAGGCTTCCTTCTCCGCACCTTGGGAAGACTGTCCCCATCGGACCCCAGGAGTTCCTTCGCAAGCGACAAACGGGAAAGCTGGAGTAGACAGGCCGTGGGTATGAATGGGGTGAGCCAGGCAGCAGTGCCAGCCCTCGCGCCCTGACGCTCCGGTACCCGGCCTTGGCCCGGAGGCTCCATCTGAGCGCGATTCCACGAGCCCGCCCGCAGCCCATCCCACCACCCGGACGAAGCCTTGCTCCGCGAGCCGGGACCCGCAACTCACCGGCTCCCTCGCTGCCTACCGGCTCCGGCGGCAGCAGCAGACAGACACCTGCGGAGAGAGGACAGCGCGAGGGCTGACTCCAGCTTCCACCTCGCTCAGTGCGAGGGGAAGGGGGCGCGGAGGGGCGCGTACCCACCGAGGCAGAGAAGCGGGATCCAGGATGCCCACATGGTTGGTGGAAGAGGGGCTATTCGGACCTGGGAGAGACGGAGAATGCAACCGAGACCCGTGCGTCCCCACCCCCACCGAGCCCGCCTGCGCCTGCGGGATCCGCCCCCCCTCCCCGCCTCCCACCGCACTCCTCGGAAACCCAGGGGCGGCCAAAGAAAGGGGGAGCCCGGAGAGGCCGCTGCCCGGGAGCTCGNCACCCCCACCGAGCCCGCCTGCGCCTGCGGGATCCGCCCCCCCTCCCCGCCTCCCACCGCACTCCTCGGAAACCCAGGGGCGGCCAAAGAAAGGGGGAGCCCGGAGAGGCCGCTGCCCGGGAGCTCGTGCCCCCTTCTCTAGCTAGTGGCGACGCTCGGACTGCAAACCGAGCCAAACCCAGAATCGAGGTGCAACCCCGGACCAGGAGGAGCGTGCGCTGTGAAGACAGACAGGCTGCGAGCGACAGAGGGGAGAGAGAACTGGCTGGCGGCAGGGGCCCTCAAGCCCACGCCGGACGCCGGGGGCTCTGCACCTGAGTCGGATCCGCCTGGCTGCGCCCGAGTGCGGAAAGCGCGGCTCCCACGCGGCTATAAAGGCTGCGCGGCGCGCATGAGCACTGTGCGGGGGGCGCGCGGGGAGCGGGTGCGAGCGGGTCCCCGGGGGCCGGGTGGCGGCCCTCCAGCTCCGCCCGCACGCCCGCCTCTTCCCTGCCCCGCCCCGGGGTGAAGCAGCGCCGAGGCGCCACCGCCGCTGCGCGGGGCTCGGCCACCTGGGCGCCGCGTCCATCCCGGGGGGTGGGCGGGGAGGCCCGGGGACCTCGTGGGAGCAGGGGGAGGCCCGGGGACCTCAGGCCCTTCGGAACACGTGTGAGACGGCGGCGGGACCGCGCTCCGGCAGGGAGGTTGCGCGACGTGTGGCGACCCCACCAGGGCTCCAGGGAGCCGGCCTCTCTCTCGGGCCTGGGGAGGAGTGGTCCCCCCGCACGGGAGCGGCGGGAGCGGCGGCGCCGCGAACGCGGAGGCCTTGGGTCCCAGGAGAGCCAGGTACACACGCGGCCTCGGAAGCAAACTTCCCAACTTCGTGCTCCCGGTGGCAGCAAAGTTCTTACTTTGTTCCTACGGTGTACTTCTAAAGTCAGGCCAACCTGGGTGTGATCACGCGTGCCCCGTATTCGTGAGAAACCCCGTCCACGGACTGGTTGTCTTTCGAATTTAGGGATCCGGCCTCCCGAGTTGGTTTCCTGACTTGGCTTCTGCCGGAGTCGGTTTTTCTTCGGCGGCTCCATCTACTGTCCCGTGGAGCCCGGACTCTGCATCACATCTGCTTTTTCTTCTTTTCCAGAATAGGAAGCGTTTGTGTTTGACTGCCTTTCAAATTCGCGGACCTAGTCTCTGCTGTGGTTGCATAAATTTAAGATTTGGGAACGTGCTTAACACCTGTATTTCTCTCACCCTGCTGACTTTTTACGTGAAGAAACGGGAGAAAGTAGAATTCACGGGGGGTATAAGTGACAGACAAATGACTTGCATGACCCCTGGGGAACCCACTCCCAGATCCAGGAGAGGTGGCACGGTTTCTTTTTTTTAAAGTTTTGTTTTTTTTTTTTAATCCAAAGAATAGGACTTTATTTAGGTTTAAAGAACAATCAGTAATTTTTGTATCATGCAATCCATCCCTTTTCAGTAATTCCCACCATTTTTAACAAGTTTACATACAGAGTTACACGACCATCACCGCAATCCTGTTTTCGACCACTCCCAGCTCCCCAAAAGGGCCCCTTCAGACTGTTGGCCACCAATCCTCTCTCCCACCCTCAACACCAACCTATTTCCTGTCTCTAAAGATCTTTTACTGGTGTTTCATATAAATGGAATGATACAATACTTGGCTGCTTTTACTAAGCATAATGTTTTTGAGTTTCCTTCATGTATAGCATGTATGCCTATTTCCTTTTTATTGCTGAATAGTATTCCTATACCTCGGAAACAAGCATAACACCACCACCTGGAAGCCAAGTGCTATAGTGGTTTTACAGCGGTCCTTCCCATTTGAAATGAGTCAGTATTGAACCAGGTGAGGGATGAGGGAGGGTTAATTTCATTCCCCTTTACTATCTAAATGCCTTTTGGAGAAAAAGAGGCTGCCTTAAAGATTTAATCCCTCTCATGGTACAAAGAGCTATCTTTTCTTAGAAACCCAGCTTCTAGCCACTGCCACTGATACTTTCCTTGGGAGGAATTTTAAACCTTCAGGACAATTAAAACTGTCTTTATCTTATTTGTTGAGCATCCTCAGTCAGGTTTGGATAACCTCCTCCAATTAGGCTGGGCAAACTGTCATGATGCTGTTTATCTATTTAGGAAGAGTTCACATCTTGGAAAAAGGCTACCACTCCACAGCTCAGCAGGCAGTAGCACATGGTTGAAAGGTGCATGCTATTCAGAACTCCCACAGGGCGCAGCCCTCCTCTGATGTAACATCACTGAGCCATTTGGCAGAGTCAGAACTATGCAACTATTTTCATGACTGATCCTGAGTCTGTGACTACTAAAAAATAAAGGAAATACCTCATTGGGTTTCATGGGTTATTTACCCAAAGATACGTCTTAATTATTTTGTTTTGAAACATTTAAGAGAAGTCTTTATTTTTCTATTTTGAAAGGCCAACCAGGGAGGATGGGGGAATCGGGATGAGATTTCTTATTCTCAGTTAGTTTGTACCTCATGCTTACCTTAAATATATTGAGGGGGAAAAAAAGATCTGAACTTAAGAGGTAATTGTTTCTGCTGTAGAAACATCTGAAGAAGAGGGAAAGTCAAATCTGTGTACATTTGACTTAAAAAGACAAATTGTTACAATTATAGTTTTATATTCAACTGAGTAATATCTCAGGGTTTTGTATTCCCAGGATGCCTGGTTTAATCCAGCTTTTTAAGAGTATTTGATTTTCAAAGTTTAGACTAACTCCCTGTAGAGCAGAGGATTCCTAACCGGGCTGTACAATGCAATCACCTTGGGAGCTTTAAAAAGTACTAAAGCCTGGGCCCCACCCCAGAGATTCTAATTGATTTGAGCCAGGGCCAGGCCTGAGGAGTTTTTAAAGTTCTCCAGGTGATTCTAATGTACTGCTCAGAGGGCATAATACTTAGGTGAATGTTAGAGGTTAAGTTACTAGTTCTAATTTTTCATTCTACTTGCATTATCTTTTCATTACAGTTCAGTTGCGTTTGACTCTTTGCAACCCCAAGGACCTCAGCATGCCAGGCCTCCCTGTCCATCACCAACTCCCGCAGTTTACTCAAACTCATGTTCATTGAGTCAGTGATGCCATCCAACCATCTCATCTGTCGTCCCCTTCTCCTCCCACCTTCAATCTTTCCTGGTATCAGGGTCTTTTCCAATGAGTCAGCTCTTTGCATCAGATGGCCAAAGTATTGGAGTTTTAGCTTCAACATCAGTCCTTCCAATGAATATTCAGGACTAATTTCCTTTAGGATGGACTGGTTGGATCTCATTACAATTCCACCTTAAATGTCCCTACTGTGTTTCCCTAATAAAACATGAAAGTATCTTCTGGCCTGATGGTTGTTTAAAAACAACCCTTAACAGAAAGGTTGAAAACTCATTTTCAAAAGCAGTTTTTCCTGCATATGCTGTCTGATCACAGAATGGGTTGGCATTGAGAAGGAGTGGGCTGCCTCAGAAACTGATATCCTAGGTGGCATCTTCAGGCTTTAGGATGCTTCTGATAGCCCTAAGAGAGTTTCTGAAGATGAGCATCAGCTGGTTCTCCGAGTGGATTTGGCTCATTGGCTACATAGATAACCTCTAGCCTATAGGTCTGCTCTGTTTTGTTTTTACCTAAGTATGAATCTGCTCTTACGCTGAAGTTTTTATGTTCTTCTTGTTGGTATTTTGTTTTCATTATTAAAAAGGATATCAGTCAGTCCTGACCAACACCCTATACATTTAGGCTTTTGAACAGCTTTAGGTTTATAGAAAAATTGATAAGATAGTAGAGTTCCTGTATGCCACACCCTCAGTTTCTCCTGTTATTAACGTCTAACATCAGTATGGTACAGCTGTCACAATTCATGAACCAATGCTAATGCTTAAGATTAATTGAAATAGCTGTTTTATACAGATTTCCTTAGTTTTTCCTAATGTCCTTTTTCTCTTCCAGGATCCTATCCAGGATACCACCTTGCATTTAGTCAGCTTGTCTTCCTAGCCTCCTCTGTGCTGTGACACTTTCTCGATGTTCTTTATTTTGATGACCTCGATGACCTTGACATCTTTGAAAAGTACTGGTCAGGTATTTTGTACAGAGTTCCTCAGTTGGGATTTGTCTGATGTGTTTCTCACCATTAGACTGGGGATATGTGTTCCAGAAAGGAGGACCACAGCGGTAACGTAATACGTCACATCATATCAAGGTTACATAGTATCAGCGTGACTTATCACTGTTGATGTTCCCCTTGGTCATCTGGCTGAGGCAGTGTTTGTCAGGTTTCTCTATGGTAAAGCTACTCTTTTGTTCCCCCTTTCCATATTGTCTTCTTTGGGAGGATGTGTATCCTTAAGTAGTAAGGAGTTATCAGCCTCCCTGAGGGCAGAGTAGCTACATCAGTTATTGGGAATTTTCCTGCAAGGGAGATTTGTCTCTTCTCCCCTTTTTGTTTCTATCCTGCTTTGTTTTTAATTTGTGGCATTTCATGTCAGAAAGGCTGTAAGCTCCTTAAAGGCAGTGACCATTCCTTGTGCTCCTCTATGTCCCTAACTACTTGCATGATGCTTTGTAGCCCTGACTAGATGCTCAGTCACCAGGGTAGAAGATGGTCCATAACTTCCAGTCCTGGGAATTATCTGCTGATGCCTTATCCTTCTTTTTCACTGCACAGTTTGGGCCAGAAAGTTGCATATTTGGTTCTCATCAAAAGTATAACCAAAATGCTGAAATAATTGTCATCCTGACACTGTATCAAGCTCTTCATACATATTACTATAGAATCTTTGTAACATGCCTGCAAGGTGGATATCATCCTAATTTCATAAATGAAGATACTAATGCCCAGGTTTATTAGAAGCCATGTACCAAGTCACACAGGTAGAAAGCAGAACCCATCTGGGTTTCTAAAGCCCTTGTCCTTAACCACCAGATTATATTGTCTTTTCCCTCACAATAGCCAAGTAAAGCCACGTGGAAAGGTTTGAATAAATGCTAGAAAGTGAGGGAAATGACAATGGCTCTAAGAATATGGAAAAAGAAGATATAAATCCATCAGGGAGAAGTGCCTGGTAATATCTTCCAGGAATGTATGGCCCTTGAAATCTGCTATAAAATTAGTACATCCTCGAGAGAAACACAATATTCATAGTCAGCATAACAAGATAATTTGAAAATATTATGTGTTTCAAATATAACACAAAAGGTTCTGCTCATATTATTAACATTCAGCTCAAATAATAATTTCTAAAATACATTTTTATGAAGAAAAAGCCTGATGAGATTCAGTTAGCTTGTAAGGTAGATGGTCATTAGTGCTGATCCTAAACTTTGCTCCAGAGGTCCACTCTAGAAATGATTTTTATAATATACATATTGTGGGACTGTTTATTCTCCTCCTCCCCAGAAGATGTGGTTGATTAATGGTATGGTAGTCAAATGATAGTGACAGTAGTGGTTATTTAAAGTCATTGATCCAGTATGCTTTGTTGAATAATTAGTATCTGAAAGAAAGTGTTTATACACATGATTCTGGGAAATTTTATATTAATGTAGAAATGTGAAGCTTGCATAACATTTTCTGTTGGGACAAAGAGTATAAGCTGGATATAAATGTTTTCAAATAATTGTGTATAACAAAGGCCAATTCCTTCAACACATATTAATTTTTAAAAGGTGAGACGTGAGAAATAGCTCTTTGAAATACGGTAGATAAGTTGAAGTATTTAATAAGGCTTAACTCCATCCCTGGGCTTCCCTGGTGGCTCAGAGGTTAAAGCGTCTGCCTCTAATGTGGGAGACCTGGGATTGATCCCTGGGTCGATCCCCTGAAGAAGGAAATGGCAACCCACTCCAGGATTCCTGCCTGGAGAATCCCATGGACGGAGGAGCTTGATGGGCTACAGTCCAGGGGGTTGCAAAGAGTCGGACACGACGGAGCAACTTAACTTTCTCTAACTAACTCCATCCCTAGTTTTTCTAGTTTTAATGTTCTTCTACAGTAGTATTTTCCTATTACATTTATAGTGGTTGAAGACATTTTCACATTTTTTTCAAATCTAAGCTCCAATAAGATATATCATTATTAGTGTAATTTTAAATAAAAAGAACATGCTTCTGGGAAAACTATAAAATGCAGGCCTGTTTTGGAGATGTGTGCATTAATGACATGTTTTTACTAATTCTGAAGGGTACATTTTTATAATGACTCATATAAACATTTATGAATCATGTAAAATGGAAGCAGGGGACACTTAAAAAACAGAGTAGTAATTAAATTTATCTTTGAGTTTCCTGGGAGGCTAGAACAACAACAACAAAAAAAAAAGGCAGGAAATTCATTATACTATTTGAATGATTAAAATGATTTATACACCTTAAAAGAAAAACTTTTTCTGAAAGTGAGTTATAAAAAAATCTTGATTTGGAACATGTATGAAGAGCTCCCTTGGAGAAGGAAATGGCAACCCATTCCAGTATTCTTGCCTGGAGAATCCCAGGGATGGAGGAGCCTGGTGGGCTGCTGTCCATTGGGTCTTACAGAGTTGGGCATGACTGAAGCGACTTAGCATGCATGCATGCATTGGAGAAGGAAATGGCAATCCACTCCAGTATTCTTGCCTGGAGAATCCCAGGGATGGGGGAGCCTGGTGGGCTGCCGTCTATGGGGTCACACAGAGTCGGACACGACTGAAGTGACTTCACTTTCACTTTTCACTTTCATGCACTGGAGAAGGAAATGGCAACCCACTCCAGTGTTCTTGCCTGGAGAATCCCAGGGATGGGGGAGCATGGTGGGCTGCTGTCTGTGGGGTCACACAGAGTCAGACACGACTGAAGTGACTTAGCAGCAGCAGCAGCAGGATAAAGAGCTCCAGGAAATAAATGTAAAGGATGTTGTCTTCAACAACAATTTTAAAGAAGGCAGAAACATTTTCATTTGGTCGTTAAAGCATCCGCCTGCAATGCAGGAGACTGAGGTTCGATTCCCAGGTTGAGAAGATCCCATGGAGAAGGAAATGGCAATCCGCTCCAGTATTCTTGCCTAGAGAATTCCATGGACAGAGGACCCTGGCAGCCTATACTCCATGGCATCACAGAGTTGGATACAACTTAGCAACTAACACATTCATGTTACATCTTATTAAGGGCTTACCAAGTAGTGTTATTAGTAAAGAACTTGCCTGCCAATGTAGGAGACATAGAGATACAGGTTGGATATCTGAGTCTGGAAAATCCCCTGGAGGAGGGCACGGCAACCCACTCCAGTATTCTTGCCTAGAGAATCCCATGGATAGAGAAGCCTGGTGGGCTACAGTCCATGGGGTCACAAAGAGTTGGACACAGCTGAGCGACTAACTCTTTTCTCACTTTCAACCTTTGAAAGAAGAAAGCTTGAGTGAAGATTTGTCCAATATCTTTAGAAATTTTAAAATTGAAATTATTTAAATTGTTTAACCAACATTGCACTATAAGAACGTCTTTAATAGGAGTACTATGCCAAGCGTGACAAATATAGCAGTAAGATTTACCGAGCTTTATATCACCCTGAAAAGTCACAGTTATTTGAAATTTAATTTGTCCTGAAAATCATTTTCATGGATAGCAGAAGGAAAGCATGAATTTCAATTGTTTTTAGGTTATTGAAGATCAATAGTTTCTTAATTGTAATAAAAGCTGTTACTTGACTAAAGCTAATTTGAATTATGCACTAGACCCAAGAATTGCATTTGGGGTTTTAGTTTTCTTCCTTAAAAAAAAAATTGTTACAAAAACTTCCAAACATATGCAAAAAGTGGATAAAACATTACAATGAATCCTTTTTTCTATTGCCCTGTTTTAAAAATGATCAATTTATGACCATTTTTTGTTTCTTCTATGTCCTTACCCCCGATTATTTTGAAAAAAATCTAAGACATCTGAATCTTGAATCTCTAAAGATATTTCTCTAAAGACTTTTAAAATATAGCGTTAGTATTTAATCATTACCTAAAAATAATTAATTCCTTAGTATCATAACCACTTAGGGTTATATTACTTCAGTTTTCTTACAAGTTTTATATTTAAGTGGATCATTTGCAGAATGAAGGTCAAAATAAGATTTATACATTGTAATTGTTTGATATTGAGTCTCTTCTGATACTTAGGTTTTCTATCTTTTAAATTTTTCTTTCTTTATCTGTTTGCTTTTTATTGAAAAATCAGATCATTTTCCCTAGCTTTCCTCATGGTTTGCATTTTGCTGATCTTATCATGGTGTCATTAAACATGTTCTGCTGTCCCTTCATTTCTTACACGTTTAGGAATTAGCTCTAGTCTTGATCCAGTCAGGTCATTTTGTTGTTCTTGTTGTGGTACATGTTTGTGTGATACTTATCCATGGCAGTTTCAGTTTGTACTTTACACCAAGGGAATCAGGTTAAGTTTATATAAATCAATGATTGCCAAACTTATCTACCCAGAGAACTCTTTAAAAAATAACAAAATCTCTTAGGACTTCAGTGATTATATTTAATAAACAGTGGTCACATGGGCAAGAGTATCATTTAGATTCTCTAGGACAGGCATTTTGTACTTTATTTTTAAAATATATTTATTTCTTTTCATTTTTTAATTTGCCTACAGTGGGTCTTAGTTGCTGCATGGGGAATCTTTTAGTTGTGGCAGTGGCATGTGAACGTTTAGTTACAGCGTGTGGGATCTAGTTCATTGACCAGGTATCGATCTCAGGCCTCCTGCATTGGGAGCATGGAGTCTTAGCCACTAGGCCATGAGGAAAGCCCCACAGTTTGTACTTGAAAGTGTCAGAAGTAAACTCTTTTCTTTTGTGATGTCATCAGCCATTAGGTAGCCATTGTCTTAATTTATTAATTTATTGGAGCTTACTTTTTTTAAGAACTTTATTTTTAAATTAATTTTTTATTATTTTTGGCTGCACTGAGTCTTCATTGCTGCACATGGGCTTTCTCTACTTGCAGCAAGCAGGGTTATTCTTTGTTGGGGTGTGTGAGCTTCTCATTGCGGCGGCTTCTCTTGTTGCGAAGCATAGGCTCAGTAGTTGAAATGCATGGCTTTAGTTGCTCTGCAGCATGGAAGGTCTTCCCTGACCAGGGATTAAACCTGTATCCCTTGCACTGGCAAGTGAATTCCCAAATATTGGACCACCAGGGGAGTCCTGGTGACACTTAATTTTAACATTTCTTCTTTTTTTATTACCTGGAGTACTTCTAAAAAAAAGTAACCTCTCTCTCTCTCTCTCTTTTTTTTTAACCCTGAGATGCAGGTCTTATGGGAAAAGCAGGATAAATGCTTCATTTTTAACCTTTATTTTCCAGTTCAAAATAATGGGATTCACAGAGACTTGGGGGGAAAGAAGGAATGGGGAGTTAGTGTTTAATGGGCACAGAGTTTCAATTTGGGAAGGTGAGAAAGTTCTGGAGATGGATGGTGCTGATGGTTGTTCAACAGTGTGAATGTACTTAATGCCACTGAACTGTACGTTTTAAAATGTGTAAGTGGTACATTTCATGTTATGTGTATTTTACCGTAATAAATTAAAAAGAACAATAGCAACAAAAGTTGATTTTCATTCACTTTCCAAAAGTGGCTGTTCGTGTATTCTTGCCTTTTTAAAAGTGTTGTTAAGAACTCGTGAATGCTGGCACATCTGATGTGTTTCAGTCCTTGTGTAGCTGTCCTAGCTCATCTTCAAACTGGCCCACTTGTGATCTGTGATACCTTTCCTGGTTTACTCCTGAGTCCTTTTGACATTGATTCTGGTAGTCTCTGATAACAGCTTCCTCCTCTTTTGTATAACAAGATGTTTCTGGGTCATCATGAAAATATCCTGCCCAACATATAGAATTAGCTAGTTCACCGAGGAACTCTGATTCATTGTAATGGGAAATGGTATTTAGAGATTGTAATGTGGGTGCTAAACATGCCCGTTTGATACTGAGTTAGTCTTTGTTTCTAGGCCTTTTTTAGTGGACAAAGATAGAGATAATTTTTTTTTTTCTCTTAACTACATCATGGGTTCATGTGGGTACTTCCAACTCAGAACTACAGGGTGTTTACTTAAACTTGTTAATTTTTACTTCCTTTTTTCAAATATACTTAAAAATCTCAGTTCTCCCAAGAAATCAATTGATAGCCTTGTGGGGATTCCCTTATATAAGACTCTTTGTTTTACTCCTGCTGCCTTTAGAAATCTCTCTTTATCAGCTTATGCCATTTTAATTATGATATGGCTGGGTGTGGGTCTGTTTGGGCTTCATTGAGTTAGCAAGCCCCTTCACCACAACAAGGTGTAATCCATGAGGGGGGGTTTTCAGTCATAATTTTTAAAAATATAATTTCAATCCCTTTCTTCCTTCTCCTTCTGGAACCTCTATAATGTGAATATTGAAATGCCTAGTGTTATTCCAGAGATTTCTTAGATTCCTCATTAAAAAAAAAATTTGCTGTTGTGATTGAGTGGTTTTCATTATTCTATCTTCTAGATCACTTAAGTGTTCTTCTGTATCAGTCTGCTCTCCGTTCTTTCTATTGTGGTTTTTTTTTTTTATTTTAGCTATCAAAACTACGCTGTATAAATAGAGAAACAGCAAGGATATATTGTATAGCACAGGGAATTAGAGCCATTATCTTGTAACAACTTTTAATGGAGTGTTATCTATAAACATACTGAATCACTATGCTGAACACCTGAAACTAATATAATACTGTAAATCAACTATATTTCAATTTAAAAACTCAATTCTCAGTGATACTACTTGAATTACTAATTTGATATATCTCACAGTACCTGAAAGCAGTTTCTAAATACTTAACATGTACAACTCATTATTTTTTTTTTAATTGGTGCTGTCATTATCTCAGGCACTATGGAAGTTTTGAATAAGTTGTGAACAAACAAAAACCCAGCAAAAACTACACGGCAGATAAAGCTATATGTAACATTAAGTTTAAAGGAGATCAATAAGTCTTTAATAAATTGATAGAAGCAGATGTCTACTCAATTTATGTTAGCATCACATATTTCTGTGGCTTGTAAGAACCGCAAACGACTGTAAAGAGATGAAGTGCAAAGAGTGCTGAGTATTAAGTTTGTTAAGTCAGCCTTTCTGAATTGGAGTTTTAAGATATGACTTGACTATTTTCTCAGTTCTGTCATGGATGATACATAGGAAGTTTCTGTCTAGATGCAAAGGAGAGAAGTCAGTTCTTTGAATACAATGGATGCCTTAGGTTATTAGGGCTTGAGAATGGATTGGGAAGGGCTACTTTAGATTATTCTAGGAAATTTGAATCCCTTGGCAGAAGTTGCTTAAGATTTCATGCGTGCTAAGTTGCTTCAGTCGTGTCTGACTCTTAGTGACCCCATGGACTGTAGCCCACCAGGCTCCTCTGTCCATAGGCTTCTCTAGGCAAAAATACTGGAGTGGGCTGCCATGCGCTCCTCCAGGAGATCTTCCTGACCCAGGGATTGAACCTGTGTCTCCTGTAGCTCCTGCATTGCAGGCAGATTCTTTACTGCTGAGCCACCAGTGAAGCCCTGTCTAAGATGAAAGGGACATTTGTTAGCCTAACTTATTCCTACGAAGGCTAAAGAAATTTCTGATCCGTTCCTGTTTGTTCTTTTGAAGCAATAAGTTTTCCCCTTTGCTGAGAGATTTGTTTTGGATTGTGGCATAATTGGGATGATGATTTCTGTACTGGCTGATGTTTGTTTGCTTGGGTCTGCTAGTTACTGAGTTTAAATATTCGACTGTGGAGTGTTAATCACACATAACTGTATTTGACAGACTGGAATTTTGCTGTTTGACGTTTGCTTGTGTTTTTTTCATGGACTTCGTTTTTTCAGTCGTTTTGGTAGTAAAGTTGTTTTTGTTTTTGTTTTAATTTAAAATTTAAAAAATTTGTTTTTGGTGTTTCCACTTTTGCTTCCCTCGTGATGGGGATGAAGAAGATGGACACGATCTCCTCAGACATGAAAACATGTTGCCTCAGACATTAAATAAGATTTAGACTTTAAATGTACTCAGGAAGTAAACATGTGAGGAATACTGTGCTTTCTTTCACCTCCCCTTTGAGAAGTAGCTTTTGCTAGATACAGTAGCTCTTTAAGACTCTGGAGCCCTGTCTGGAGCACAGAGTGATGGAACTGATGCATCAGAGAATACCTACTACCTAAATTTTAGTACCTAAGAATTTCCTCATTTTATAAATTAGGAAGCAGACCAGGAGAAGCCGACTGAGATACCTAAGACTGGATAACCAGTTACTGACCAGTGTGTTAGTCACTCAGCTGTGTCCGACTCTGCAGCCCTATGGACCCGCCAGGCTCTTCTGTCTGTGGAATTCTCCAGGCAAGAATACTGAAGGAGATTGTCATCCCCTTCTCTCAACCCAGGGATTGAACCTGGGTCTCTTGCATTTCAGGCAGATTCTCTACCATCTGAGCTTCTGTCGGCTCCCTGTCCTTCAGGGAGGCTTCCCTGTCCTTCACCATCTCCCAAAGTTTGCTCAAACTCATGTCCATTGAGTCAGTGATGCCATCCAATCATCTCATCCTCTTTCATCCCCTTCTCCTCCTGCCTTCAATCTTTCCCAGCATCATGGTTCAAAAGCATCAGTTCCTCAGTGCTCAGCCTTCTTTACGGTCCAACTCTCATAACCTTTGTAGTGCTCGCCTTTCATGTCTGCTGTGCATATAACTATATATGTGCTACGTAACTTGTAAAACACTCTTCTGCACAGTTATGTGGTAGATATAAGATCTGTGTCCACCCAGGAGAACTAACCCCAAATGGTTATTTTGATGAATAATCCTTGAACTCGTATTTCCATGGAAACAGTGGGGTTTCAGTTAGAATTCAGAAGAGATCCATGATAGTGTGCAGAGAGTAAATAACATCATTTTAATGATTTAAAGTACTTTCACATCAAGATATAAGATCTGTGTCCACCCAGGAGAACTAACCCCAAATGGTTATTTTGATGAATAATCCTTGAACTCGTATTTCCATGGAAACAGTGGGGTTTCAGTTAGAATTCAGAAGAGATCCATGATAGTGTGCAGAGAGTAAATAACATCATTTTAATGATTTAAAGTACTTTCACATCAATTATTGGAGAAGGAAATGGCAACCCACTCCAGTATTCTTGCCTGGAGAATCCCAGGGATGGGGGAGCCTGGTGGGATGTCGTCTATGGGGTCACACAGAGTTGGACACGACTGAAGTGACTTAGCAGCAGCAGCACATCAATTATTTATTTATTCTTTCTCCAGTCCTATGAAATACAAGGACAAGCATGAGTGTCTGTACGTGGCAGGTAAGAAAAATGCAGAACTAAGAAATTGTGCTGTATACAGGATACATAGGAATGTAGAATGGCAGAGACTCTGATCTGCCCATCAGAAATCCCTGCTGAGAGGTTAGTTATCTAGACTTAGTCCATGTTCCTTTACTGGTTTCAATTTCTCTGATGTTTTTATGAAATCACGTGATGCTGACTGTACTGTAATAGAAAAGGAAAGGACTGACACTTCTAACATGTGTCAGTTACTTTAAATCTTCTCCTCATCCCCTTCTCAGAGTCTGCTGACATAGCTCCTCCCAAGCGTTCAGCAGAACTAACCTGGTGATCATGCCCTCCCCAACCATCACCCTTACGCCAGAGACAGATCAGTTCAGTCGCTCAGTCATGTCCGACTCTTTGCAACCCCGGGAATCGCAGCACATCAGGCCTCCCTGTCCATCACCAACTCCCGGAGTTCACTCAAACTTACATCCATTGACTCACTGATACTATCCAGCCATCTCATCCTCTGCCATCCCCTTTTCCTCCTGCCCTCAATCCCTCTCAGCATCAGATACCTGACCCTAAATGTAGAAGCCGCTCTTGAATAAGGACTACATAAAACCAAACAAGCTGACCCAGGATAGCTGATTGTGACAGAGAGGAGACTAAAGCAAGTCAACATTCACTTCCTGGTCAAATGAATCCAGTCCCTTTTGAGGCCAGTTTTAATTGCTGGCTGAGAAATACTTGGTTTTCATCCAATAAATTCCTTTTTTTACATACCTTGAGTGGACCTCAATATCTTACAGTCAAATGAGCCCTTCAGGCCCAGGCAAATGCATTATTTAGGCAAAAGGATATCACCTTAAGAGGTTGGTTCCGGGACTTTTACTTTCCTTCTAAGTAGAGACCATGTTTCTGTCAGTGCTTCTGCCTTTCCAGTGGTATTGACTGAGTGTTCATGGATTTCCTGTGGAAAAGCAAGGAGAGGAGCTTTCATTGTTGAAAACCACTTTCCAGTTCTGGGAAAATTTTATCCTTCAGTTTCTCCATTTGATTTTAGATTTGTAGGAATTGGAGGGTTACAGTCTGGAATTTCTGTTGGGCAGATCAGAGTCCCTGACAGCTCCTTGCCTGCTCCTGAAAGTGAAAGTGTTAGTTGCTCAGTCATGTCCTACTCTTTGTGACCGTAGGGACTGTAGCCCACCAGGGCAGACCTAGGGATCTCCAGGGAGATCCCTGAGTCAGGGATTGAATCCATGTCATCTGCATTGACAGGAGGATTCTCTACTGTCTCAGCCACCATGGAAGCCCAAAAAGTCTTTATTGAATTTGTTACAAAATTGCTTCTGTTTTATGTTTTGGCTTTTTGGCCATGAGACATGTGAGGTCTTAGCTCCCTGACCAGGGGTGAAACCTATACTCCCTGCATTGGAAGGCCAAGTCTTAACCATTAGACCCCCAGGGAAGTCCTTATCTATTGATTCAGTTCAGTTCAGTCACTCAGTCGTGTCTGACTCTTTGTGACCCCATGAATCGCAGCACACCAGGCCTCCCTGTTCATCACCATCTCCCGGAATTCACTCAGACTCACGTCCATCGAGTCCGTGATGCCATCCAGCCATCTTATCCTCGGTCGTCCCCTTCTCTTCCTGCTCCCAATCTCTCCCAGCATCAGAGTCTTTTCCAGTGAGTCAACTCTTCTTATGAGGTGGCCAAAGTACTGGAGTTTCAGCTTTAGCATCATTCCTTCCAAAGAAATCCCAGGGTTGATCTCCTTCAGAATGGACTGGTTGGATCTCCTTGCAGTCCAAGGGACTCTCAAGAGTCTTTTCCAACACCACAGTTCAAAAGCAGGTCAGGAAGCACCAGTTAGAACTGAACATGGAACAACAGACTGGTTCCAAATAGGAAAAGGAGTACGTCAAGGCTGTATATTGTCACCCTGCTTGTTTAATTTATCTATTGGTACTCCCTGCCATTTGTGACCCCATGAACTGTGTAGCCTGCCAGGCTCCTCTGTGTATGGAATTCTCCAGGCAAGAATACTGGAATAGGTATCCATTCCCTTCTCCAGGCGATCTTCCCGACTCAGGAATCGAACCTGGGTCTCCCACATTGTGGGCAGATTCTTTACCATCTGAGCCACAAGGGAAGCCCTGGGCTTATTAGGATCCTGCTGCTAAGTCGCTTCAGTCGTGTCTGACTCTGCGACCCCATAGATGGCAGCCCGCTAGGCTCCTCTGTCCCTGGGATTCTCCAGGCAAGAACACTGGAGTGGGTTGCCATTTCCTTCTCCAGTGCATGAAAGTGAAAAGTGAAAGTGAAGTCATTCAGTCATGTCCAACTCTTAGTGACCCCATGGACTGCAGCCTACCAGGCTCCTGCGTCCATGGAATTTTCCAGGCAAGAGTACTGGAGTGGGGTGCCATTGCCTTCTCCGTATTAGGATCCTAGAAACCTCAGAATCCAATGTTTCTTCATAGGTACTTTTTTTCCTTAAAAACAAAACTCTTTGGAATACATTATCATCCATTAAGCATGTATTGTGTTAATGTAGTGGACATCCTGCTTGTCTTTGTGACATTCATGACATCTTTCCCCACTGTGTGACACCTCTCCACTCAGCCTGCCCACTGCTGCACAACAGGACATGGCATTGACCTGGTCACAATGGCTAGTTCAAGGGCCTCCAAAGCTGAGGACTCTTGTTCATTGTGAGAAGTCACTTTCTCTCTTCCCTGGATGTGAAGGAGAAAGTATGTTGCCTTGGTAGCTGCTAGTAGGCATAATACAGCAGCAGGGGGAGCCAGCCTGCAGGAGAGGCCTCCCATAGATGTGAGCAGAACCAGAACTGCAGAGAAGTCGAGCTGGACCTTCCGTAAACAATGCCTGATGCTGGTGTTTCCTATGGACCTTTCAGTTACAGGTACCAGTGAATCCCTATGAGCATTTAACCAGTTCAAGTTCAGTTTTCGGTTATTTTCATCAAAAAAAAATATTGTTAGGTACAGAGCTGTTAAATTCAATGACTTCTTTCAAACTTTTGGATTTCTGATTTCAGATTCAAATATTAGCACCTTCACTGTGCTGACAGCAGCAGTAGGAATACTACCCATAGCAACATCTGCCCTCACAGCAGTCTTGTGAAATAGGTACTGCTGTTACTGAATTCCCACTTTTCAGGTGAAGATAGGTTCTGGGAGAATGTGTTATCGTTGTTCAGTTGCTCAGTCATGTCCGAATCTTTGTGACCCCATGAGCTGCAGCATACCAGGCTTCCCTGTCAGTCACTGTCTCCTGGAGTTTGCTCAGACTCATGTCCTTTGAGATGGTGAGCTATCCAAACATCTCATCCTCTGCTGCTCACTTCTCCTCCTCCCCTCAATCTTTCCCAGCATCAGGGTCTTTTCCAGTGGTTCAGCTCTTCGTATCAGGTGGCCAAAGTATTGGAGCTTCAGCTTCAGGGTTGGTTTCCTTTAGAATTGACTGGTTTGATCTCATTGCTCTCAAAGAGACTCTCAAGAGTCTTCTCTATCACCACAGTTTGAAAACATCAGTTCTTCAGCACTCAGCCTTCTTTTGGTCCAACTGTCACATCTGTACAGGAATACTGGAAAAATCGTAGCTTTGACTATATGGACCTCTGTCGGCAAAATGGTATCTCTGCTTTTTAATACACTGTCTAGGTTTGTCATAGCTTTTCTTCCAAGGAACAAGTGTCTTTTAATTTCATGACTACAGTCATTGTCCACAGTGATTTTGGAGCCCAAGAAAAGAAAGTCTGTCACTGTTTCCATTTTTTCCCCATCTATTTTGCCCTGAAGTTATGGGATCAGATGCCATGACTTAGTTTTTTGAATGTTGAGTTTTAGCCAGCTTTTTCACTCTTCTCTTTCACCTTCATCAAGAAACTCTTTAGTTCCTCTTTGCTTTCTGCCTTTAGAGTGGTGTCATCTGCATATGTAAAGTTATTGATATTTCTCCCAGCAATCTTGATTCCAGCTTGTGAGTCACCCAGCCTGGCATTTTGCATGATGTACTCTGCATATAAGTTAAATAAGGAGGGTGACAATATACAGCCTTGAAGTACTCCTTTCCCAATTTGGAACCAGTCCGTTTTTCCATGTCTGGTTCTAACTCTTGCTTCTTGACCTTCATACAGGTTTCTCAGAAAGTAGGTAAGGTGATCTGGTATTCCCGTCTATCTAAGAATTTTCCACAATTTGCTGTGATCTATTCAGCTTCTCTCATAGCTCAGTTGGTAAAGAATCTGACTGCAATGCAGGAGACCCCGGTTCGATTTCTAGGTCAGGAAGATCCCCTGGAGACGGGATAGACTACCCACTCCAATATTCTTGGGCTTCCCTTGTAGCTCAGCTGGTAAAGAATCTGCCTGCAATGTGGGAGACCTGGGTTTGATCCCTGGGTTGGGAAGATCCTCTGGAGAAGAGAAGGCTACCCACTCCAGTATTCTGGCCTGGAGAATTCGACTATATAGTCCATGGGCGTCGCAGAGAGTCAGATACGACTGAGTGACTTACACCTTCACTTCACTTTCACACAGTCAAAGGCTTTGGCATAGTCAATGAAGCAGAAGCAGACATTTGTCTGAAATTCCCTTGTTTTTTCTATGATCCGACAGATGTTGGCAATTTGATCTCTGGTTCCTCTGCCTTTCTAAACCCAGCATGTATCTGGAAGTTCTCGGTTCATGCCTAGTTTGAAGAATTTTGAGCATTAGCTTGGTAGCATGTGAAATGAGAACAGTTGTATGGTAGTTTGAACATTCTTTGGTATTGCTCTTCTTTGGAACTGAAGAAAAACTGACCTTTTCCAGGCCTGTGGCCACTGCTGAGTTTTCCAAATTTGCTGCCATATTGAATGCAGCACTTTCACAGCATCATCTTTTAGGATTTGAAATAGCTCAACTGGAATTCCATCAGCCCCACTATCTTTGTTCATTATAATGCTTCCTAAGGCCCAGTTGACTTCACTCTCCAGGATGTCTGGCTCTAGGTGAATGATCACACCATCGTGGTTATCTGGGTCATTAAGACCTTTTTTGTACAGTTCTTCTGTGTATTCTTGCCACCAGTTCTTAATATCTTATGTTTCTGTTCAGTTCAGTCGCTCAGTCGTGTCCGACTCTTTGCGACCCCATGAATTGCACACGCCAGGCCTCCCTGTTCATCACCATTTCCCGGAGTTCACTCAGACATGTCCATCAAGTCCGTGATGCCATCCAGCCATCTCATCATCGGTCGTCTCCTTCTCCGCCTGCCCCCAATACCTCCCAGCATCAGAGTCTTTTCCAATGAGTCAACTCTTCTCATGAGGTGGCCAAAATACTGGAGTTTCAGCTTTAGCATCATTCCTTCCAAAGAAATCCCAGGGTTGATCTCCTT
>SJYX01004899.1:450566-495762 GCA_006410675.1 Oreotragus oreotragus | reverse complement strand
CCATCACCTCCACTAGCTTTGTTCATAGTGATGCTTTCTAAGGCCCACTTGACTTCACATTCCAAGATGTCTGGCTCTGGTTAAGTTAGGTCCATATTATTTCGGTCCTTTATTGTGCTCATCTTTGCATGAAATGTTCCCTTGGTATCTCTAATTTTCTTGAAGAGATATCTAGTCTTTCCCATTCTATTGTTTTCCTCTGTTTATTGGCATTGTTCACTTAGGAAAGCTTTCTTATCTCTCCTTGTTATTTTTTGGAACTCTGCATTCATTTGGGTACATCTTTCCCTTTCTCCTTTGCCTTTCACTTATTTTCTCAGTTTTTTGTAAAGCCCCCTTGCATTTTGCCTCATTGCATTTCTTTTTCTTGGGGATGGTTTTGGTCACTGTCTCCTATATAATGTTATGAACCTCCATCCATAGTTCTTCAGTCATCTTGTCTATCACATCTAATCCCTTGAATCTATTTGTCACTTCCACTGTATAATCATAAGGGATTTGATTTAGGTCATACCTGAATGGTCTAGTGGTTTTCCCTACTTTCTTGAATTTAAGTCTGAATTTTGCAATAAGGAGTTCATGATCTGAGCCATAGTCAGCTCCCATTCTTGTTTTTGCTGACTGTATAGAGCTTCTCCATCTTTAGCTGCAAAGAATATAATGAGTCTGATTTCAGTACTGACGAGCTAGTGATGTCCATGTGTAGAGTCTTCTCTTGTGTTGTTGGAAGAGGGTGTTTGCTTTGACCAGTGTGTTCTCTTGGCAAAACTCTGTTAGCCTTTGCCCTGCTCATTTCATACTCCAAGACCATACTTGCCTATTACTCCAAATATCTCTTGACTTCCTACTTTGCATTCCAGTCCTGTGACTTATCTAAAGACACAAAATCTGTAAGTGGTAGTAGAGTCTGAATTGGAGCCTCTTGCAAATACCATATCATATCTATTTTTTGTAGAAAAGATATTGGAGCTCAAAACATTCAGCTTTGTAGGCAGCTGGCCATAATCACCCATGTTTATGAAATACTTTTTTGTTTTCCCAAAGCCCATTGGAACCTGTATTACCACTATGTTGAAAAGTATCAACAGTCAACAGGTATCCACAGTCAACAAGTTATCAACAGGTTCTGACTGATGAAGAGTCCAGACGCATATACTCTCTAGGAAATGAGTCAAAGTGTTTTTATCTAAAGGATTCAGATGAAACAAAGTGCTCTCAGGACACACAGTAGAGATGTCAACAATATTCTTCAGTGACAGACACAATGTATAAGCCTCTGGACCTTCCAAAGAGGGCTGTAGCATCATTGTATATGATTGAGTCTGAATGAGGGTTACCCTGGGACTTGTGGGAAGTGTCCCTTAGCAATGGCAAGTGACATCTACCCCACCGGCAAGCCCAGCTGGATTTTATGATCAGTTCTTCCATCCTGGTATTATATGATATGGGCATAGAGACTGGCATAATATAGTGTACATGAACATCTTGTTTTTCTAGTTTTCAAAATATGGAACACTTCACAATTTTGTGTGTCATCCTTGCCCAGGGGCCAAGGATGACACACAAGGATATATATGTGTGTGTGAGAGAGATATTTAAGTGAGGATTTAATATTCTTAAATAACTACGAAAGGTAGATTACAGCGCATGCTGCTGCTGCTGCTAAGTTGCTTCAGTCATGTTCGACTCTGTGCAACCCCATAGAGGGCAGCCCACCAGGCTCCCCTATCTCTGAGATTCTCCAGGCAAGAACACTAGAGTGGGTTGCCATGTCCTCCTCCAATGCATGAAAGTGAAAAGTGAAAGTGAAGTCTCTCAGTCATGTCCGACTCTTAGTGACCCCATGGACTTCAGCCCACTAGGCTCCTCCTTCCATGGGATTTTCCAGGCAAGAGTACTGGAGTGGGGTGAGGGAACATCCCATAAAATGAACTTCACATTTTAGCATCACAAGCATTTGGAATATGAAATGTCCAGGGATGGATGTTATAAAAAGGTGAAAAGAAGTTTGCTTAAGAAATTTAAAACTTAAAAATTGATTATTCCCCCAAAGTCCAATAATTATGGTCCAGGTAACCATCAGGTTAAGACTTCATATGTTCATTTCTTTGATAAGAATCTTCTTCTCTGTATAGTCCCAGTTTTAGTCTATGGGCTGCAGGAGTGAGCACCACACTCTCTTTCAACAGATTCACTTTCCCCAGGTTAGCACAGTCTAGTCTAGGATCTTTTCTGATCTTAGAGCTGCAGAGTGACAGCAAAGGTCAATCACTCAGATATCTATGAGAATCACAAAAGCACTCAGACCAGCTATGCATCTGTCAGAACAATGATTAAAATTTTACAGATAGGGGAATTAAAGTAGTTAAATGACAGGGCTTAAAACCATTTGGCCTCCCAAGTACATGCAGTTGGATAGTAACAGAACTGAATAGAAAACTGAGGTGATTTGCTTTTGTGTTTCATCTTTGCTTAACTAGAATGCATTAGCTTTTTAATCATAGGAAGTTACCTAAGCAACTTTTATTTTGAGTGAAGCCTAGAACAAAAACCAGGAACATCATTGGAAGCCAGGCTTGTGTCTTTAAGTATAAAGCCTTAAAGGATTAAGCCTGGATTAGTTTTCAGTAATTAATGTTGAAGAGTTGGTAATGAGACTGTGCACATGGTTTAATCAGACTGTCTTTTGGGAAGCCAGATCAAGGGAGTGACAATCAGTGCTTAGGACAATGATGATTTCCCAGTGTGGTGAAGGGCTGCAGGGTCAGGGGGTTTTTCATGGCTTTCTCATGTATATGTTGATCAGTGAGTTTTTGATAAAGCAGATAGTAGTCTCTTCTCATGGTTAATATCCCATTTTGGGACCCTAGTAATAGCCTAAGAAATCCTCTACCACCATAAACTCTAAATGCTCTTGGCTAACTTAACCTTGACAGTTCCTTGGACAGCAAGGGAATCAAACCAGTCAATTCTAAAGGAAATCAACCATGAATATTTATTGGAAGAACTGATGATGAAGCTCCAATATTTTGGCCACCTGACACAAAGAACTGACTCACTGGAAAAGACCCTGATGCTGGAAAAGACTGAGGGCAAGAGAAGAAGGGTGAGATAGAGAATGAGATGGTTGGATGTCATCATCTACTTCAGTGGGCATGAGTCTGAGCAATTGCTGGGAGATAGTGATGGACAGGGAAGCCTGGCAAGCTGTCATCCATAGGGTCACAAAGAGTCAGACATGACTTAGCGACTGAACAACAACAACTTAACCTTATTAGATAGACGAGAATTAGGGACATCTTAGATACAGGCTTCCCTTGTGGCTCAGCTGGTAAAGAATCCGCCTGCAGTGCGGGAGACCTGGATTGTGTCCCTGGGATGGGAATATCCCCTGGAGAAGGGAAAGGCTACCCACTCTAGTGTTCTTGCCTGGAGAATTCCGTGGACTGTATAGTCCATGGGGTCACAAAGAGTCGGACATCACTGAGTGACTTTCACTTTCATTATTGGCCTCCCAAGTACACGCAGTTGGATAGTAACAGAACTGAATAGAAAACTGAGGTGATTTGCTTTTGTGTTTCATCTTTGCTTAACTAGAATGCATTAGCTTTTTAATCATAGGAAGTTACCTAAGCAACTTTTATTTTGAGTGAAGCCTAGAACAAAAACCAGGAACATCATTGGAAGCCAGGCTTGTGTCTTTAAGTATAAAGCTTTAAAGGATTAAGCCTGGATTAGTTTTCAGTAATTAATGTTGAAGAGTTGGTAATGAGACTGTGCACATGGTTTAATCAGACTGTCTTTTGGGAAGCCAGATCAAGGGAGTGACAATCAGTGCTTAGGACAATGATGATTTCCCAGTGTGGTGAAGGGCTGCAGGGTCAGGGGGTTTTTCATGGCTTTCTCATGTATATGTTGATCAGTGAGTTTTTGATAAAGCAGATAGTAGTCTCTTCTCATGGTTAATATCCCATTTTGGGACCCTAGTAATAGCCTAAGAAATCCTCTACCACCATAAACTCTAAATGCTCTTGGCTAACTTAACCTTGACAGTTCCTTGGACAGCAAGGGAATCAAACCAGTCAATTCTAAAGGAAATCAACCATGAATATTTATTGGAAGAACTGATGATGAAGCTCCAATATTTTGGCCACCTGACACAAAGAACTGACTCACTGGAAAAGACCCTGATGCTGGAAAAGACTGAGGGCAAGAGAAGAAGGGTGAGATAGAGAATGAGATGGTTGGATGTCATCATCTACTTCAGTGGGCATGAGTCTGAGCAATTGCTGGGAGATAGTGATGGACAGGGAAGCCTGGCAAGCTGTCATCCATAGGGTCACAAAGAGTCAGACATGACTTAGCGACTGAACAACAACAACTTAACCTTATTAGATAGACGAGAATTAGGGACATCTTAGATACAGGCTTCCCTTGTGGCTCAGCTGGTAAAGAATCTGCCTGCAGTGCGGGATACCTGGATTGTGTCCCTGGGTTGGGAATATCCCCTGGAGAAGGGAAAGGCTACCCACTCTAGTGTTCTTGCCTGGAGAATTCCATGGACTGTATAGTCCATGGGGTCACAAAGAGTCGGACATCACTGAGTGACTTTCACTTTCATCTTAGATAATGGCTATTTTTACAGTTCCTATATCTCACTTTCTCATTTGTTTAAAAACATTTGTGGTATATTGCTGTGTGTTGGGCACTAGATAGAAAGTAAGGAGCAAACAAATGTGATCTCTGTACTGCTTGTAGTTCAGTGGGGAAGGAGGTATCAAAGGAGGAAACACAATTCAGTGTGTAATCACAGAACATGATGGATGAAGTGGAAAAGACTTGGGTGCCTTGGAGACATGTATCAGGGGATCATATTTTGGGTTGGGGTACCACTTTCTGAGGAAGTGATACTTATGTTGAAAATTGAAAAATGAGGTAGAGCCAGCGAGGTAGAATGGGAGCAAGAATTTTCTAAGCAAAAGAAAAGGTAAATTAGTTGTCATGATGAAGGGACGAACTTGTCCTCTGGGTTAACTGAAGCTGGAGTCTGTGAGCTGGGAGGGAGGGGAATCAGTGGGGAGAGATGGGTAGGCACACAATCCCGTGCTCTGGTCATTTCAGCTCTGGAATCTTGAGATGGCTGGATTCAAGCCTTGGCTTCTACTCGTGTTTACGATTTTGGATATGCCACTTCATTTCATTGAGAATCCATTTCCATTGTATTAAATTACACGTAAAATGATCTACCGTGCAAACTAAAGCAGATAGAGCAAATCTGTTTGGCCCACACCAACGCTGTTCCTTTTTCTTCATTACTGCTTCCTATTCTCTCCATGTCTTTTTGTTCAGAACTGTTGTGACTGTCTGCCTAAATGGGTATTTAACATTGGTTTTCTTTGCCCTCTCCCATTATCTTTGGTAGAAGTTTCTTACAACCTGAATAATCAAAAGCTGAATAATGTAGAGTTGACTCTTATGTAAGAAATTTCACAGCAGAACCAATACAATATTGTAAAGTAAAAAAATAAAAAAACAAAGAGCAAGAGTTCAAATGCAAGCCAGGGCAAAAAAAAAAAAAAAAAAAAAAATCAAATTTAGAACTTAATTTTGCTGGTGCCCTTCCAAAATAGCAATTCAATAAAAGAGTATCTGCAAGTCAAAAAAAAAAAAAAGAAATTTCAGTTACATCATTGATGTTACTTTTATTGATGATAACAGATATTTAGAGTCAGTTGTTAAAGCTTGACCTTTCAGAGATACAAGTTTGCTTAAAGTTTTATTACAAAATATCTGTGATTTTTTTTTTTTACACTCAAGAAAGATTCTCTGTTTTGATGCATAAAATGAAAGCTGACTGTATGACCTAACAAATCAAAGATATTTATTCAAAAAACATTTCGGTTATCTGTCATGGTGAAGAGGCAGCTTTTTGTTTCAGTGTAATCAATGCAACACAGTCTGCCTTAGTTTATCAGCACTGTGGGTTGAGAGTGGTTATATGAAAACATTTGGGCAACTGTTCTCAAACATAACAAATGTCTCACATTCTCAAACGTTGGGAAGATGTCACAAGATATACTTGTTCTTCCAAGTAAATGAGCTAGATTAAGAAGTCCTTCTGTTTCTTTTCTTCCCCACCCTTATTGTAGTAAAGAATATTGTGAATGAATTTTCTGAGGGGGGGAACCAGCGCTAATAGCTTTTGAAAGTGCTTTTACAGGCAGTTTATGCTCACACCGTCTTAGTGCCTACCTCTGTGATCTAGAACTACGCCGTTGGCTTTTACGGGCCTTTGGGTAAAATAAACATTATGTTTCCACTAACCTCAAGGAATGTTGTTGGGGTTAAACTAGATGCCATTGGTAACATACTCAAGAGTGGGTAATAGTCGTTCAACAAATCTGACTGGTTCAGGTGTATTATCTTATTTGATACTTGTAACAACCCTACAAAGTAGTCAGGACATTTTATGTATAACCATAAAATACTAGACAAATAGTAGGTAATATATGATGAAGATTGTTTGAATCCACTTTGTATACTTCTCTAAATAAATAAAATCTACAGCTACTCAATAACTCATTTTGATTTCTATCAGTCTGTACTGTCAGAAACTTCTTTTCCTTGTATAAGCCTCTAAGCCTTTCATTCTTTACCCTATGCCTTCTTCCATTTTTAGCAAATTGTAAAATAGTTTTCAAAGACTTAAACACGGTCATTCATATGTGTAGCCTTCTCTTTTTAGTCATAATTATGCCTTGTGTACAGGTTGGTCTCTATTCATTTGAAGTTCTAAGTTTTATAGTTTCCTTCCAAATGTCCTGAACTTTTCTTCCTAGGTCTGTTTTCTTTCTTATTATCTTCATAGCTCTCTCTCTTTTCTCCGTGAAGGAGTCTTTCCTTCCCAGAAAGCTATGCTGATCTCTTTTTACATTGATGAGTTGTAATCTGTTAACTTTTCCAGCATAATTAGCTGAAAACTACTGGTCGCTTTGGGGAGGGCCTCATGCTGTCTGATGGAAAACTACCAGTTACTTAGGGAGGCTGGAAGCTGGAGCTGGAGGCTGGCAACCCTCCTGCCTCACCAGCGTACCCCTTCTCTCGGCTGGAACACCTTACTGTGGGAGGCCTTCCTTTTATTAGGTCTTAGTGGAAAAAGGCCAGAGCATATCAACTGAGTTCTACCCAAGGGGCTTTACTGCTTCCCTCTTAACGTTGTCTGAGGATGCAGTTTAGAGGGGTAGGAGAGAGCTCAGGCAGCCTGGGTTGCTGTCTGCTTTTCCTGGCAGGACTATGGGGGCATGCTGTTCCTGCCTGTTCTCAGAAGCTGATCATCTCCTCCTGGGGCAGCCCAGAGGTTTCCACACAGCACTGTGACCCCACCAGCAAGAGGATAAAGAGGAGAGCACCAAGGGGACGTCCACACCTGGCAAGACGAATGAGAATCTCAAGTCTCACACTTTCTTCAAGTCCACATCCCAATAGAGATTCTCTGAATCACACGCTTCATCCTTAGATTATTCATCCTTAGACCTTTTGTTGTAATGGAGAAACAGAAAAAGAAAAAGAGAAGAGATGAAGGAAGAGGAACATTCAAAGAAAACTTGGAAACTTGTCTCCTAGATGATTCAAAGATATATGTTTAAAAACAGAGTTGAGAATGATTTCGCTGAAGGGAGAATGAAGGCAGTACACCCGGTTTTACTAACTGTTAAGTGACTGGTATTTGAACATAAAAAACCATATAAATTAGTGTATTTCAGATATGACAAAAGGATGGAGTGCTTTATGGGGCAAAAAGTTATTTGCAATGTAATTTTAAGTCTAAAAACTAAAAATTCTTTAAAAATAGAAGCTGTCTTAATTAGTGACAAATATAAAATCTAAATGATTTGTAGTAGTAAAATACTAGTTTTGGGTTTTATAATGAAGTACTTTTTATTAAAATTTAGTTTTTGAGAAACAGTACAAAATATAAAACTTGGCTCTAAAAATAAAACACTCTAACCTATCATTTGAGACCTACCCAATTTTAATATGAGTTTCTTTGACAGGCTCTGTTTCCCTTGTGACAGACTGTCTCTTTTCAGTTTGAGTCGTCATTGCACATTTATGAAATCTGACAATGCTGTTTTTATACAGCTTTAGACATTTGGGTCAAAGTGATGGGTGAAACATTGCAGAAGTGGAGTTATTTGACTGACTGAATGTGGGTGGCAAAGAAGGTTTACCTGGAGGTGGAAGAGGGTTACAGAAAGAAGTGGGGAGGGTAATGGGGCACCAAAGGTGAATTTCACTCCCTTTTCCCTTTTCCCCGTCAGTTAAGTACACAGCTGCCTGAAGCTGTAGAATCCAATTCTTCGTAATTTTGGGAATTAGCCTAGAAAGGGATTCTTCTTGTAGCTAAGTCTAGAGTTCTACAAGTGGGGCCCTAGGTGTATTTGATTGTTAGTTCTGTAATTCTCTGCCATGTACATCACCCATTCTTTTTTGATTAATATTGTTGGTTATCTTGGAGAGTGCGATTTCTCGCTTTTTGTTTGTTATGTATTGACAAAATTCCAAGGGAACAGATTTCCTGTGCTGCTGGAGTATGAGACCACATGGGAGCCACTACATAAAGAGGGCCGAAGGGAGGCTTTTCCCCTCGGCTCTCACAGAGACTGCATTACTGGCAGCTTAATATACTCTAGCCTGCGGGAGGGCCACAGCTGTGAATGCAGTTAATGGCCCTTGCATTACAAAAAAACACAGAGTCACAAACATCAGTGACGTCTTTTTAAATGTGTACCTTATTTAGGGGATAAAAATTTTTTTTACAGACAGGGTAGGAATGTATTTAGAGCAGATGGATATGTTTTCAATGTACCATGACATGCAGTGGAGCATGAGAATGACCAGTTCTACCATAAAATATTAAAATCTGATGTGTTCTGGAACTTTTTTTGGTGGTTGCTTCTTAGACCTCTTTAATACCCCTGCTTTCTGTCCAGATCTGGACCCAAATTGTGGCCAACTCCTCAGACCAGAGAACTAAGTGGTTCCATGTGTTTCTGGCACCCAGTTCTTAGAAAACAAACATAGATGTGTCTATTGATTACTTTTTCCATCAGTGTGCCATATTCTTGGAATTTTTTGATGTGTGGTCTACCAGAGTGTTTACTACTATGCTGCTTCTTGGTAATGCTGACAAAGTCTTTTCAGGATGCCTTTGATCTGTGCTGTGCTTAGTCGCTCTGTTGTGTCTGATTTTTTGTGACCCCATGGAGTGGGGCCTGCCAGGCTCCCCTCTCCATGGGGATTTTTCAGGCAAGAATACTGGAGTGGGTTGCCATGCCCTCCTCCAGGGGATCTTCCCCACCCAGGGATCGAACCCAGGTCTCCTGCATTGCGGGCAGCTTCTTTACTGTCTGAACCACCAGGGAAGACCAAGAATACTGGCGTGGGTAGCCTCTCCCTTCTCCAGAGGATCTTCCCAACCCAGGAATCGAACTGGGGTCTTTTGCACTGCAGGTGGATTCTTTACCAGCTGAGCTACTGGGAAAGTCCTGCCTTTGGTCAGTGGTTCTTAAACCTCATTGTACATCAGAATTCCCTGAAAGTCTTGTTAAATACAGATTGTTGAGCCTCATCCCTGTAATTTCTGATTCATTGTGTGGAGGGTGGAACCCTATAATTTGCTTTTCTAACAAGTTCTCAGATGATGCTGATGCCGTTGGGGATCACATTTTGTGAAACATTGCTTTAGATATGTTGATTAGATATTAGTCCCAGTCTTCTAATTGGATTTAATTGACCCCTGCAATTAACCACTAGTCCTAATAGGGGTTTCCAGAAAGTACAGTACAGTAAGTTAGAGGAACTCTTACCAGTTCATAAACTGCCTGAACCTAGGAACATTCCAGTGGAAGACTTTCAGGAGCCTATGTTGACCGTGTGATATCTACTACCTGTTGGGAATTTGTCAGTATCTTTTGGAGTTTGTTAGTGTCCTGGCAGGACCTGGAGGTGCCAGGGTCAGAAATGTTAGACTTGAATATCTTAACACACTCTTTTGACTAGTCCTATAGACTGGATCCCCAGATCTCAACCACTGTTGACTCTGGTGAGATGAGACCTCATGGCATAGCCAGAGATATAGCTGATTCAGTTCCATGCCACTCAAGTAAAGTTAATATTGCAATAAGGAAAGTCACACTAATTTTTGGCTTCCCAGTGTATATAAAAGTTATGTTTATCTGTAGTCCATTAAGTGTGCAATAGAATTATGTCTAAAAAGACAGTATACACCTTTAAATTTTTTTTATTTTATTGAAATATAGTTGATTTACAATGTTAATTTCTTTTCACTTTCTTTTCCATTATGGCTTATCACAGGATATTGAATATAATTCCCTGTGTTATACAATAGGACTTGTTTATTTTGTATATGATAGCTTCGTGTGCTGATCCCCAAATCCCAATCCATCCCTCCCCCATCCCCTCCTCCTTGGCAACCACAGGTCTATTCTCTATATTTGTGGGTTTGTTTCTGTTTCATAGATAAGTTTGTGTCATATTTTAGACTCTACATAAAAGTGATGTCATATGTATTTGTCTTTCTGTTCTGACATACTTTGCTTAGTATGATAATCTCTAGGTCCATCCATGTTGCAAATGGCACGATTCCATTCATTTTTATGGCTGAGTAATATTCTCTTGTGTGTATTTACCTCATCTTCTTTATCCATTGGAGAAAGAAATGGCAACTCACTCCAGGATTCTTGCCTGGAGAGTCCCAGGACAGAGGAGCCTGGCAGGCTACAGTTAGTCCACAGGATCACAAGAGCTGGACACGACTTAGCACTATCTTTCTTTATCCATTCGTCTGTTGATGGATATTTAGATTGTTTCCATGTCCTGGCTATTGTAAATAGTGCTACTGTGAACTTAGGGGTGCATGTGTCTTTTCAAATTATAGTTTTGTCTGGGTATATGTCTAGGAGTGGGATTTCAGGATCATTCAGCAATTGTGTTTAGCTTTTTAAGGACCCTCCCTACTGTTTTCTATCGTGGCTCTACCAATTTACATTCCCACCAGCAGTAGAGGAGGGTTCCCTTTTCTCCACAAACTCTTCAATGTTCACTACTGTAGACTTTTTGATGATGGCCATTCTGACTGGCGGGCTACAGTCCATGGGGTTGCAAAGAGTGGAACACAATTGAGTATAACGAGGATGATGATTCTGACTGGTGTGAGGTGGTACCTCATAATAGTTTGATTTGCATTTTTCTAAAAATGTTGCAAGGAGATCCAACTAGTCCATTCTGAAGGAGATCAGCCCTTGGATTTCTTTGGAGGGAATGATGCTGAAGCTGAAACTCCAGTACTTTGGCCATCTCATGAGAAGTTGACTCATTGGAAAAGACTCTGATGCTGGGAGGGATTGGGGGCAGGAGGAGAAGGGGGTGACCGAGGATGAGATGGCTGGATGGCATCACGGACTCGATGGACGTGAGTCTGAGTGAACTCCGGGAGTTGGTGATGGACAGGGAGGCCTGGCATGCTGCGATTCATGGGGTCGCAAGGAGTCGGACATGACTGAGCGACTGAACGGAACTGAACTGAAAAATGTTGAGGGTCTTTTCATGTGCCTATTGGCAATCTGTATGTCTTCTTTGGAGAAATACCTATGTAGATCTGCCCATTTTTTGATTTTTTTTATTATTGAGTTGTATTATTGGTTTGTTTATTTTGGAAATTAAGCCCTTGTCAGTTGCATCATTTGCAAATATTTTCTCCCAGTCTATAGGTCATCTTTTCATTGAAAACACATACCTTAATTAAAAAATGCTTTATTTCTAAAAAATGCTAGTCATCATCTGACAACTCAGAGTTGCCACAAACCTTCAACTTGTTAAAAAACACTCTACAAAGTGCACAAAGCAATGCATAATAAAACAAAGTATGCCTGTACTTAGGACCTTATTTTATTTATTTTTTATTGATATATAACTCACATATTACATTAATTTCAGATGTACAGCATTATAATTTAATATATGTATATATTACAAAATGCTCACTATAGTAAGTCTAGTTAAAATCACCATACATAGTTGCATTTTCTTTCCTCTGTTGAGAATTTTTAAGATCTACTCCCTTACTGACTTTCAATTATATGATACAGTGCTATCAACTATAGTCACCAGGCTGTAGTCACATTCCATCCCCAGAATTTATTTTATAAACTTATTCTTGTAAGTTTGTACATTTTGACCCCCTTCACCACTTCCCTGATCCTCCACCTCTGTATCTATGACTTTGGTTTTTTATTGCTCACTTTTTAGATTCTACATATAAGTGAGGTCAAACTATTTGTCTGTGCCTTTTTTTCACCTAGCATAGTGCCCTCAAGGTCCATCCATGTTGTTGCAAATGGCAAGATTTCAAGTTTTATGGCTTGGAATATTTGAGGCCATATTTTATTTGCTCAGCATAATAGCCCTGTTGTTATGGGATGGTTTTTAGTAATGAATAAAACAACAGAGTCCTTGAGTTTCCTTCTCTTTAAATGATAGGTTATTGTATGATGAGAAAGAACCAACAAGGAAGAGTGGGAATAAGAATTTTCTAAGCAAAAAAAGGCAGATTAGTTGTGGTGATGAAGGAAAAAGCTTTTGCTGCTAGGGTAACTGAAGCTGGAGTTTGTGAGCAGGAGGGAGGGGAATAAGCTGGGAGAGGTGGATAGGCATGAGCTCCTATACTCTCGCGATTTGAGCTCTGGAGGAGAATGGGGGAAAAGCAGACCTTTTGAAAGCTTTGTCTGAGTTATTGGAACTCCTTATAATTACTGTCAAAACTTAGTAAAATTAATACAACATCTCACTCTATTTTGCCCTATATAATTTCTTGAGTTAATTCTCTTACTTTGGGGTTAAGTCACATCTAATANCCAATGAGTCGGCTCTTCACATTAGGTGGCCAAATTATTGGAGCTTTGGCTTCAGTATTACTCCTTCCAATGACTATTCAGGGTTTATTTCTCTTAAGATTGACTGGTTTGATCTCCTTTCTGTCCAAGGGACTCTCAAGAGCCTTCTCCAGCACCACAATTCAAAGACATCAGTTCTTTGGCACTCAGCCTTCTTTATGGTTCAACTTTCACATCCGTACATGGCTACTGAAAAATCATAGCTTTGACTATACAGAGTGATTAAGCTAAATTAAAAGCCTTGAGGGGATATTAGGCAGCATGCAGTCTTGAGAGAAGGTACACTATGAATGCTATGGGATAAATGATTTTTATCACAATTAAATCTTTTGCAGTTGAGAAGGTGCTCAGAAGGTGATGGTCTGGGAGGGGAATCATGGTTGGAGAAAGGTTTACCTAATCAAGCACCAAAGGAGCCAAGCACATCCAGTGATGGTGTCCCTCGTGGGCATGTCTGTGGGAAGCTGTTTGATATTATATATGTGTCTGGTCAAAGGTGTGAGGCTGCTGTGGGCCAACAGTGTGAGCAGTGGGAAGAACTGGAAATGGAATAGTGGGGAGCAAGGACACGCTCCATCCTGCAGGGCACCTTTGCGTGCTTCTGTCACCATGTCTGACTGCAACACCTTTCAGAGAGGAATGGCCATTGCTTCACTCTGCCTTGTAAACCTTACACAAGTTTCCTTCAACCCACAGCCCCAGAAGGAGAGGATCTGGGGGTATAGAGTTTCAGCTTAACTGAGTTAACACCATGCAAATCATCACAATCAGATTTCTGCTTCTGGTAGTTTGACTCTCTGGGATACACTCTTGGAGGCATGTCTGGTCTCATAAGAGGTAGTAGAAGTTTCGAAGGACCCTCTCTCCACAAATAGAGCAAGCAATAGATCAGGGGCAGTGAAAGCACAAGGCAGATAAAACTATAAATCACAGTGCTACCAAGATATTGGGCCTTGGCCTAGTGGCCAGGTGAGGAATCTGAGCCTGGGACATATAGCATGAGCAGAAGAAGCAATTGTCTCTGGAGGAAATCTTCTATGCTTCAGTTTGCAGGTAAAGCAATCATTTCACAATTAAAGATCATTTTGCACATTGGAAGGTAAGCCATTATGAATGAGAGGCAGCAGAAACAATGAACAGATTTAGATCTCTATAGTCATAGCTCAGTCAGTAAAGAATCTGCCTGCAATGCAGGAAACCTGGGTTCAATTCCTGGGTCGGGAGGATCCCCTNATGAGCAGAAGAAGCAATTGTCTCTGGAGGAAATCTTCTATGCTTCAGTTTGCAGGTAAAGCAATCATTTCACAATTAAAGATCATTTTGCACATTGGAAGGTAAGCCATTATGAATGAGAGGCAGCAGAAACAATGAACAGATTTAGATCTCTATAGTCATAGCTCAGTCAGTAAAGAATCTGCCTGCAATGCAGGAAACCTGGGTTCAATTCCTGGGTCGGGAGGATCCCCTAGAGAAGGAAATGGCAACCCACTCCAGTATTATTGCCTGGAGAATCCCATGGACAGAGAAGCCTGCCAGGGTACAGTCCATGGGGTCACAAAAGGGTCAGATACGTCTTAGCAACTAAAGAGAGAGAGAGTGTCAAGGTGGTCAGAATTGTCACTTATAGAATATAGGACAGCCCCGTTACAAATGTTTAAAGAAATAGTGTAAGCAGTTGCAAAGATGAGTAAGCAACAAAAGACTATCAGAAATGAACAGGTAGACTTGAAAATAAAAGGGAATTTCTGGAAATGGAAAATAAAATTGCTTAAAATATTAAACCTCAATAAATGTGTTTAACACTAGATATGGGCTTCCCTGGTGGCTCAGAGGTTAAAGCGTCTGCCTCTAATACGGGAGACCTAGGTTCGATCCCTGGGTCAGGAAGATCCCCTGGAGAAGGAAATGGCAACCCATTCCAGTACTCTTGCCTGGAGAATCCCATGGATGGAGGAGCCTGGTGGGCTACAATCCATGGGGTCGCAAAGAGTCGGGCACGACTGAACGACTTAACTAACTAACTAACTATGGTACAGCCATTATCACCCCAACAGAGGGAGAAAAGGAGTTGGAAAATATGAAAAAGAAATAGATGTGTGAGGAAATCTAATATATATCTAATTATGAGTCCCAATTAGAGTGAGAGTGGTTAGGTAATAGTTAAAGAAATATAGGCTTTAAGTTTTCCAGAATTAACTTCTTCCATAGACCCTTTCACTTTTCACTTTCATGCATTGGAGAGGGAAGTGGCAACCCACTCCAGTGTTCTTGCCTGGAGAATCCCAGGGATGGAGAGCCTGGTGGGCTGCCGTCTATGGGGTCGCACAGAGTCGGACACGACTGAAGCGACTTAGCAGCAGCAGCAGCATAGACCCTGGAAACAAATTGTTTCAAAAAGAATGGAAAGCCCCAGTAGTTCTAAAACTATTAAAAAATTCAAGCAGCAGTTAGTATTTTCACATGAAGAAAACTCCAGACCCAGATTGTTTTACAGGTGAGTCCTACCAAATTTTCAAGAAGTAAACTTGCACAAATTATTTCAGAGAATGGAAAACTTATTCTATGAGGCCACTTTGGCCTTGATACCAAATCCAAATTTCAGTATGGGAAAGAAAATTACTGGTCAGTCTTCCTCATTAAAATATCTACTGATATAATCCATCAGTCAATAATGAATACCCAGGCACTTCCCTGGTAGTCCAGTGGCTAAGACTCCACACTCCTAATGCAGGGGGCCAAGTTTAATCCCAGGTTGGGGAACTAGAAACCACGTGCTGCAACTAAAGTGTTTGGCTGCTGCAACTAAGACCCAGTGCAGCCAAATAAATAAATATTAAAAGATAATGAATACCCAAGCCTGAAGGAAATGGTTAAAGGAAGTAAAAACAAGGAATGGAGCTCACTAGCATGGAAATCAGAAGATACTGCCAGGTATATTCTGTGCACTTTTGCACACTCCACCATAGCGAGAGCGCACATAAGTAGGTACATGTTTTTGCTGCTGCTAAGTTGCTTCAGTCATGTCTGACTCTGTGCGACCCCATAGACGACGGCCCACCAGGCTCCCCCGTCCCTGGGATTCTCCAGGCAAGAACACTGGAGTGGGTTGCCATTTCCTTCTCCAATGCATGAAAGTTAAAAGTGAAAGTGAAATCGCTCAGTCGGGTCCAACTCTAAGTGACCCCATGAACTGCAGCCTACCAGGCTCCTCCGCCCATGGGATTTTCCAGGCAAGAGTACTGGAGTGGGGTGCCATTGCCTTCTCCGACATGTTTTAGCCATGTTCTGTTTTTTAGATTGTCAGTCATATAGGGAGATCTTTATCTTATTTTGCTTAAAACTTAACGTATATCCTTTTGAATATATATAGAATTATGTATATCTTTGTGTGTATGTATATGGGCCTATATATGAATTTCAATGAAAAAGTGATGGCATTAAAAATAAGCTCATAATGGAGTGAAATGGCCAAAAAGAAGTAAAAAGAGCAAAGCAGATCTGAAACTAATGCTAAGCATGAGCCATGCAGTTTGGGAAATTTCGGCCAGTTAAAATAGAGTTTGGACTCAGATGATGAAGTGAAAGTGAAAGTCGCTAGTGGTGTCCGACTCATTGCAACCCTATGGGCTGTGTGCATGGAATTCTCCAGGTCAGAATACTGGAGTGGGTAGCCTATCCCTTCTCCAGTGGATCTTTCTGATCCAGGAATTGAACTGGGGTCTCCTGCATTGCAGGCGGATTCTTTACCAACTGAGCTATGAGGGAAGCCCCAAATGATGAGAAGTTGCAGCAAATGAGCCAATACCCAACTGTCTCTTGAGGAGACAGATGCAGAAAATAGGTGGAAGAAAATTCTCTAGTCTTCTAATATTTCTTCAACGGTTCTCAGCTTTGGGTCAGGACCCCAGGGTATCAGAATCTCTTGATGACTTTTCCAAAATATACATGTATCTTCATTGATTTTTGCTATCTGCTCTTGTCTATGAGACTCACACCTCTATTTACACGGATCAAGGCTGAGCATGGATGGTTTACGGCAGAGAGTATCATAGTGGAAGTACCTCTCTCTATGTGGAAGTCATGGAGTATGGCTAATTTCCCTTCCATTTTCTGCTGACTTGACAGCTTCTCTGTGTTCAGGTTTGTGTCCATGAGAGGAGAACAGCTAACCTGTAGTAGTGGATCAGGAGTCTAGATCAACTACATATTATCCATGTGACCTTGAGCAAATCATATTTGTCTCTTAGCATTAATTTCTTGACTGTAAAATGGGAGAATATGATGCTTACTTAGCAGAGTTTCTGTGGATGAAGTAGGAAGTATGTGAAGTCCTCAATATATCAATAGAACATGGTACATAGTACACCCTCAATAAATTGAATTTACAGTTTGTAACAACAAAAGCATGACTTTCCTATATCATTATACATGACATGTCTGTGTATGTATAAATATTTAAAGGACAAATATTTGTCAATGGACTTGAGTTGTTTTATATGTTCAGCGATTATTAGCAACTGTAGTAGGGAGCCATTCAGACGTATTAGCTGAGGAACTTGTTCAAGGAACTTTCTAACCACTTTATTAGAATTCTGGTACTGCCAGCAAACTGAGAAATGATGCTGATAACTGATCCTTGAATTCCTTTTTTGTATTGCTGGAGTGGAATCAATGGGTTCTGTGGCTCAAAGCTGACTGACTTTAAAGACAAAATCCTGCAGCCTAAATGTTGGTACCAAATGGTTGCATTTTCTTCCCTCATGGGTTTCCTCCTAGCAAAACTTTTATTTTTCTTTTCACTGAGTAGTCACAGAGGTGCCAGTCTAATTGTTGCTTTCTTCTTGAAGATTTTATAAGAACTGCAGAATATTAAAGAGAGCTTGTTGAGTTCAAGTATCCACTGTAATTTTTTTTTTTTTACAAATATATCATTTGTGGCCATGGAATTAATCAAGTACAGAACCTAAAACACACACAAAAAAACAAAGGCAAGCTTCACCACCCTTGTGGAAGAAGACAGTTGCCCTTCGTTTAATTGAAGAATAATTAGACCCCAAAGTATTGAGATTCTCATTTTGATCTTTACTTGAAGTTAATGTAGCTTCTGAGTTTTAGCCTCACTGATATTTATGGTTCTTAAAATTATGTTGTAATATTGTTGAACTGTTAATATTGTTGAAGTCATTGGAACAAAATTATAATGCTTTAGTCCTTAGAAATTAAATATTTTTAATTTGGTAATTAATATACTCTTACATTTCTTTATTTCAGGAAAAGTTATTGCAAAGTCATAAAACTCATAAGAGAAATACATTAAAACAATCAAACATTTTTGAAGACATTTCCTTTAAAACTTTTGTTAGAAGGTTTGCATTAAGATTTTGCTAGTTTATGATTAAAAGTAAGCAATTTCGAATATTGCACATATTTTTGGGCCTCTGCCATCCACCTCTTTCCTTGGCATGGTCAAAAATTGCAGAAATATATTCACCTATGCGTGAATAACATTGGATACCTTTTGTGTCTAGTAATCACTCTTGGCTTTTACTTGCTGAATTTTTCCAAGCACATTCTCTATTACTATGATATTGAAATGTTTTAAAACTGTTTTTATTATAATAAAACAGATACAGAAATTTGAAACAAATATAAAACATAGTGAATTATTATTAGTTGAATATGCTTGTAACCATACTAAAAAATTTAAAAAGTGAATATATTAGAGTCTCATGGATTGTTGAGAAGGTAAATTGGTACAGTGATTTTGGAGGGATATTGGCAAGTTAAAATTCACATGCATGCTTTTGTCCAAGTTTTCACTTCTAGAAATTTACACTAAAATATACATGAGTATGTATACACAAGGATTTTTTTTTTGCAGCATCTGTTCATTCAGCAAACATCTTATAACCTGTCTGCTGTGGTCCACTGTTTCAGGCACTGAAAATATAGTAAAGAATAGACAAATAAGGTCTCATAGAGTTTACATTTTAGCAGAAGAGACAATAATCAAATGAAAACATGAGACATGGGGTAGTAATAATTGTCATAATAAAAATAAAATAGAGGGAAGAGATGGAAAATGGCTGGGTTGGGGATCAGGCACTTTATATTTGTTTGGGAAAGAATATGTGTGAATTGATACTTGAATAAGATAAAGGAGTCAGCCTTGTGGAGGTCAGGGCAAAGTGTTATAGTGCGGGAGCAGCTGTTATGAAGACTCTAAGGTGGAACTTGTGTATGTGAAGAAAAGCAGGAAGGCTAGCGGAACTGAATCCTAGTGACCTGGGGGCAGCGGTGGAAAATAGAGGCAGAGCAATTAGATCATAAGGATCTGGGTAATGACAGAAAATCATTAGAAGAATTTGAAAGGGGAAAGAATATGATTTGATGTACACTTTCAAGCTTTTATTTTCAAATATTTCAAAGTTTCAAGAATAGTACAAAGAAATACCCTAGCCCTTTCTCAATATCGACCTCTACAAAGCTTGCAAGATACAATTTAAACACCTTAGCAGGGCATTATGAGGCTTCTTGTAAAAGATGTCCTGCTTCCTTCTGTCATTTCAATACTCAAAATCTTGCACCTCCTGCTTAGTAGTAAGATATTAAAATTCTCTCCTGTAACCTGGAAACATGCTATAATAGATATACATCAGAACTTTAGATAATTTTTCACTTTTTCTCATTTTTTATTATCTTCTATTCTCTTCTAAATTTACTTTCAATGTTGTCATCTTCCATGACCTTCTGTGACACCACTGAACTCCTGAGCCTAATTATAGCCTTTGCCTCTAAACACCATATGTTTACCTTTAATTTTCCAGTTTTCGTATTGCCTTGTTAAGTTAGCTTGATTTTTCATCTCCTCCAGTAGATCTCAACAACTTGAAAGCAACAGGTCCCTTTAGTTTGTCTGTATCCCATAAGCCTAGTGAGCTGTACCCATTCAGTTGTTCAACCAAAAGCAATGATTTGTAAGAAGTCACCTGCATTTTTAGGATGATAATTATTTATTAAGAGGCTATTAATGTAAGAAGCTAGAATTCTTGATAAAGGAAAAAATATATATAACATGGACTAAATAATATCTGAAATCATGATGTGAAATAAAGCATAATAGGAGGTCTTTGTCTAGTCATGGCAGGCGGGTGAAGCACTGAGTTATATTATTTATATTTATATTTATATTTATATTGCCACAGATCTAAGTTCTATATAGTTTTACATGGATAGACTCTGAATGAATCAACTATTGTTATCACTTTTGATGGAAGATATTAAATTCAATTATTAAGTAAATAGATAATTATATAGTTTAAAATAATACCATTTCAAGTGGGCTACACAGTGAATACATCGTAGGGTTTTCAAAAGCCAGTGGTCTATTACACTTTCTATCTCATTATAAAGAAATTTCTTTCCTTCATAGCTTTCAGATTTATATTGAAAAACTTCCCATAAGGAAAGCTTTTCATTCTAGCATTATTGCTCTTCTCTTTAAAATGTATATTCTCCTTATAGGTATCATTCAATGTAAAAATCATATTGAAATCTTTCTCTTTTCCTTTCTATTGTCTTAGACCACGTTGTTGTGTTATTCACTCAGTCATGTCTGACTCATAGGCTGTCAGGCTCCTCTGTTCATGTGATTTCCCAGGCAAGAATACTGGGGTGGGTAGCCATTTTCTTCTCCAGGGGATCTTCCCAATCCAGGGATTGTGTCTTCCACATTGTGGGCAGTTTCTTTACTATTTGAACCACGAAGAAGCTGGTCATACTAGACCATAGTGATAGGTCAATTTCCTGTCTTAGTAAATACTTAGTAATACAAATAGTATAGTATATAATAGTATATAATACTATTTATAGTATATAATACTATTTGTTTATAATACTATTTGTACTTAGTAATACTTAGCAAATACTATTTGTAATAATAAACAGTTGCACAGGAATTATAATAAATAGGTACAGTTCCATAAAGAAAAGTAATATGAATAATTATTATGTAAATAAATATATTATTCTCAACAAGTCAAATCAATATTTTTTGGATAAGAAAACAGCAAAAATCCATACTTTCTGTGTGGATATCTACTGGCCTCCTAAACTTAATAACTCAGAAAGTGACTATATTTGAGATAGGGATTTAAATCATTAAATTAGATCTTAGTCCAATCTGACTAGTGTCCTTGTAAGAAGAGGAGATTAAGACAGATAGTCACCAACGATGTACTTATACACAGTACAGGCCTTGTGGGGGCACCCCCAAAAGGTGACCCTCTGTAGGTCAAGAGAGAGATCTCAAGAGAAACCAAATTGTCTAGCACACTGATCTTGAACATTTAGACTCCAGAACTGTAAAAACATAAATTTCTATTGTTCAAGCTACCCATTCTGTATTATTTTGCTATGGCAGCCCTTGGTGGCTAACACATTCCAAACTAATACATACCAAGGGCACAATGACAACAATCTTAAAATAGAAAAAAATGAACAACAACCACAAAACCCCAGCACATTTCTCACCCTTTGAAAAATGAAAGAAAAAAATAATTGTCGATGCTATATTTTTTTCAGAAAAAATTTTATAAATAGTGCATAAGTTAGATCCATCCTTAATAGTGTTAGTGCTATTTCCTCTCCCTCCACCCTCTACCCTCTCTCGTTTTACCTTAACACAAATCTACTCTGTCCTCCCTCTTACAGAATCACCACTCTGAGTATATTACATAAAAATTAGGGAAAATGATAACTGTATTTAATATATCTCTAAAGTATTTAGGAATACATATGACAGTGAGGGAAGGAGATCCATTTTAAAGTCTATGCCAGAATACTGAAACAAAAGTTGACTGTATAAGGTGCTGCTGCTGCTGCTGCTGCTAAGTCGCTTCAGTCGTGTCCGACTCTGTGTGACCCCAGAGACAGCAGCCCACCAGGCTCCCCCATCCCTGGGATTCTCCAGGAAAGAACATTGGAGTGGGTTCCTTCTCCAATGCATGAAAGCGAAAAGTGAAAGTGAAGTCGCTCAGTCGTGTCCGACTCCTAGCAACCCCATGGACTCCACCCTACCAGGCTCCTTCGTCCATAATTTTCCAGGCAAGAGTACTGGAGTATAAGGTGCAAAGGTTTGCAAATATTTTTATTAAATATCATTATAAAGACAGCTTGATATTTGGTCTTTATGGTTAAATGATGAACTTCAAGTTAAGAAATGTTGAAGTATTTTATGTCTTATAAACATGTATGTACTTTAACAGCTAAAAGCTTTCTTTATCTTCCAACCTTTATTATAACTGGTACTACTTAATCAATGGAAAATGAAAAACTTCTAGGTATTGCTACTGAATGCATTTTCCAAGGTTGATGATTGAATTTGTAAATAAGTAATTATTATTCAGATAAACAAAAAATATATTGTTGTCTATTAACACACTGCAAGCCTAAAGCCCTTTGTTGAACTCTTTATTTCATTATGAATGAAAAACTTCATAATGAATTTTTTAAAATTCCTAATATAAAGGAACAGTATTTTACAATCCTTAATATGTAACAAGACACCTGTTCTATACAAAATTTAATTCCACTAGTCATGTATCATTTTTTAAGGTCCTTAGGCTACTATGGTAGTAGATATTATATCTTGAAGTCATTGAGCAATATACTAGCTGACAAGCTCACTGAAAATTGAAAGACAATTTTCAATACTATGTTCCAACTAAATACCAATTTAGAAATGAAATTTAACTTCTGGATTCTGTTTTCACTTCTAAAATTACATTCCAAAGTTTAATAGTAGAATGGAATTTTCTGTGTTTCACATTCTCAGGTTGATGCTTAGGTAAAATTTGTTCCAAAAGAATGGACATTTTTACTTAAAATGCAAAAATCATTTTTAAAGCCATACACAGATATTACAATTTTGAGGTAAGAAAAATTTTGTAACACTGAACTTATCAGTCATCAGGGTAAATAGGAACAGATGAGATGGAAAAAAACCACAGCTTCTACTGCTAAGGATGACCTGTGCTTAACTATACAGAACACTAAATGATTCATTTAACATATATGGAAATCTAACTATCTCTACCTGCTAGAGAATGCCAAGACTCAGGCATTAAAATCAAAGAGTTCATAAGCAACTGGGGAAGGAACAGATGATACAATGACACCGCAGTGATGTAACATATAGGCAAAGGGTGCAATTGAGGTATTAGGAAAAATTTATTCCCATGAAAGTATGTAGTTGAGAGGGGTAAGTCTTGATTTCTTGCAAGAGGTGACATATAATAAGCTTTAGAAAATGAGTAGAAAGTTAACTAGGGAAAGAATCATGTATAAAGACACAAAAGCTTATATACCATGGTCTGATAATTAGAATGCCCAACATGGAGAGATAAATAGTCAACAAGAGAAATTATGCAGGTGTTTATTTGTAAAATCTATAGAAAATCACCAAATGGTAGGGTACTTTATGGTCAGGTATTATTGCTCAGGTTGCAACTATGCAACCAGGTTGCAACTTCCTGTAATAAGGGAGTTCTACATTTGAATAGTGATTGAAACAGTCCTTTCTGTTTGGGGATACTTATAAAATGGTAATAGTAAAGTCTACCTAGTACCTTAATTGTGATAAAAAGTCAAATCAGGAAGAGAACAAGATGGCAGAGATGTAAGTGGATGTGGAATACATCTACCTCCATGGATACATCAGATATACACCTTTAGACACAGAAGAGTTTCCAGAACACCCTCTGAAAGTAGGCAGCAGTACCTGACCACCAGAAAAGAATATATAGAACCACACAAAACTCAGTAGGGAAAAGGAAGTAGAGGGAAAAAGAGGAGAGTTTGTAGAACTGGACCTGCCCTTGGTGGGTAGGGGAAATGGAGCAAGGGTCTGATCCCTACCATCGGGGTAATTCTTTTGGACAGAGGAGAAACATTTGAAGCTGAGAGTGAAGCAGCTGATGTATGACAATCTAAATGGAATGAAAATCACTCAGATAATCCTTACTTCAGCCATATGTACCCTGGACAGGGACACAGGTCCCCTAGAAGGCACAGTAGCTGGGAGCTGGAGCACAGGGATTGTGGAGCAATCCCAGGGTGAAGTCTGCTGATGACTATGGAGACATGGCCCAAGGGAACCTGAGGGAGAAAACTGAAGTGGGAAATGTCTGTGGAGGAAAACAGGCAGCCATGGAGTCAAGGCAATACTGAAGAGTCACAGATAAGGGGTAGAGCCATCACTGTAGCTTCTCTCCTCACACTGCCAGCACTGGCAACTGAACAATAGAGGCTGTCCCTTTAAAGTGCCTGATGTGCCAAACAACAGACAAGAATTCCAGCCAAGAGAGCCCTTTAAGTGGCTGAATGGGTGGAACAACAGAGAAAGGCAAGTCAAAGAGGCTGAGTATAGAACATTATAAGATGATGATGAAAGAAATCAAAGATGACATAAACAAATGGAGAGATATTACATGTTACTGGGTAGGAAGAGTCAATATTGTGAAAATGACTATATCACCATATGCAATCTACAGATTCAATGTGATTCCTATCAAATTACCAACAGCATTTTTCACAGAACTAGAACAAAAAGATTTCACAATTCATATGGGAACACAAAAGACCCTGAATAACCAAAGTCATCTTGAGAACGAAGAACAGAACTGGGGGAAATCAACCTTCCTGACTTCGTTCTATACTACAAAGCTATAGTCATCAAGACAGTATGGTACTGGCATAAAAACAGAAATATAGACCAATGGAACAAGATAGAGAGCACAGGATAAACCCACACACCTCTGGGTACCTTATTTTGGACAAAGAAGGCTAGAATATGTAATGAGACAAAGACAGCCACTTCAATAAGTGGTGATGGGAAACCTGAACAGCTAATTGTAAAAGAATGAAATTTGAACACTTTCTAACACCATTCACAAAGATAAACTCAAAATGGATTAAAGATCTAAATGTGAGATCAGAAACTATAAAACTCTTCGAGGAAACATAAGCAGAGCACTTGATGACTTAAATCAAAGCAATATCCTCTATGATCCACCTCCTAGAGTAAGGGAAATAAAAGCAAAAATAAGCAAGTGGGATCTAATTAAACATAAAACCTTTTGCAAAGCAAAGCAAAGTGAAAGTGAAAGTGAAATCGTGTCCGACTCTTTGTGATCCCATGGGCTATTATAGCCTACCAGGCTCCTCCATCCATGGGACTTTCCAGGCAAGAGTACTGGAGTCGGTTGCCGTTTCCTTCTCTGAGGAATCTTCCCAATCCAGGAATCAAACCCAAGTCTCCCAAATCGCAGACAAATGCTTTAACATCAAGGAAGCTATAAAAGGGGATAGAAAAGGCAACCCTCAGGAAAAGAGAAAATAATAGAGAATGAAAATGACATAGGATTAATTTCCAAAATATGCAACCAGCTCATACAAATCAACACCAGAAAGACAAACAACCCAATCAAAGAGTGGAAAGAAAACCTAAACAGACATTTCTACAAAGACATATAGATGGTTAACAAACACATCTTCGCTTTCTGCCATAAGGGTGGTATCATCTACATATATAAGGTTATTGATATTTCTCCCGACAATCTTGATTTCAGCTTATGCTTCATCCAGCCCAACATTTCACATGATGTATCTGAATATAAGTTAAATAAGCAGGTTGACAATATACAGCCTTGACGTATTCCTTTTCTGATTTGGAACAAGTCTGTTGTTCCACATCCAGTTCTAACTGTTGCTTCTTGACCTCCATACAGATTTCTCAGGAGGCAGGTCAGGTGGTCTGGTATTCCCATCTCTTGAAGAATTTTCCACAGTTTGTTTTGATCCACACAGTCAAAGTCTTTGATGTAGTCAATAAAGCAAATGTAGTTTATTTTTTGGAATGCTCTTGCTTTTTTGATGTTCCAGCAACATAAGAATAGTCTCTACAGATGAACATCACAGGATGGTCAATACTGAAAAGAGATTGGTTATTTTTTTTTTTTCAATCAAAGATGGAAAAGCTCTATACAGTCAGCAAAAACAATACAAGGAGATGACTATGGCTCAGATCATGAACTCCTTATTGCCAAATTCAGACTTAAATTGATGAAAGTAGGAAATCTGCTAGACCATTCAGGTATGACCTAAATCAAATTCCTTATGATTATACAGTGGAAGTGACAAAAGATTCAAGGGATTAGATCTGACAGACAGAGTACCTGAAGAACTCTGGAGGTTCGTGACATTGTACAGGAGGCAGTGATCAAGACCATCCCCAAGAAAAGAAAGGTAAAAAAAGGAAAAATCATTGCCTGGCAAGGCCTTACAAATAGGTGAGAAAATAAGTGAAGATAAAGGCAAAGAAAAAAAAAAAAGATATACCCATTTGAATGCAGAGTTCCAAAGAATAGTAATATCTTTCAATAAAAAAACAATTTAAAAAAGGCTTCCTCAGTGATCAATGAAAAGAAATAGAGGAAAACAATAGAATAGGAAAGACTAGAGGTTTCTTCAAGAAAATTAGAGATACCAAAGGAATATTTCATGCAAAGATGAGCACAATAAAGGACAGAAATGGTATGGACCTAACAGAAGCAGAAGATATTAAGNGGGTATCAAACCTGAGTCTCCTGTATCTTCTGCCTTACTGGTGGATTCTTTACCTGCTGAGCCATCAGGGAAGTCTCATCTGAAATGCTCAATAATCTCTAAACCAATGAATTAGCAAATTAACTCAACTCAAACCTGGAACACTCCTTGGACATCCAGGGGAAGGAAAGTCATTTTTTATCTGAGGCTACATTTCCAAAATCTAAGCTTCTCCCATCAATACCCCAAATAAAATACCCCTTATGAGGATACTATTTTGATATCAATATTTGGATGCCTCCCAAGTGGCGCAGTGGTAAAGAATCTGCCTGCCAATGCAGAAGACATGAATTTGATCACTGATCCAGGAAGACCCCTCAGAGTAGGAAATGGCAACCATTCCAGTATTCTTGCCTGGAAAATCCCATGGACAGAGAAGGTTGGCGAGTTATCATCCATGGGGTCACAAAGAGATGGACAAGACTGAAAGACTAATATTACTACTACATTCTTTTAACATAGGCCAGAAAGATACTAATTAAGTGAGTGCAGAAAGCATTAATATGGATAAAGGTGACCTTTGTAAATGATAAAATGAATAATTCACCAGGAAGATAATATAATCCTGCATCTATGAGTACATAAAACATAGATGCTAAAAGTTGAAGTAGAAAGGACATTTGATTAACTAAAGAATACTCAGTAAAAAGATGTTAACACATCTTGGTAAGAAAATTATAAATCAAGTAAACAAAAAATACTAAGGATACATCCATGCTACAGAGTAGTGTCAAAAATTTTAGGGGTGATACACTGAAGACAGAGTAAGCTTATTATACTGTTTACAATTTTTACCTAGCTCTCTCCTGACTTATGAATTTAAATCAGTTCAGTTCAGTTACTCAGCTGTGTCTGACTTTTTGAAACCTCATAGATGTTGCATGCCACACTTCCCTATCCATCACCAGCTCTTGGAGCTTGCTTACACTCATGAGTATCGAGTCGGTGATGCCATCTAACCATCTCATCCTCTGTCGTTCCCTTCTCCTCCTGCCTTCAATCTTTCCCAGCATCCGGATCTTTTCCAATGAGTCATTTCTTCGCATCGGGTGGCCAAAGGATTGGAGTTTCAGCTTCAGCATCAGTCCTTCCAAAGAATATTCAGGACTTATTTCTTAAGGACTGACTGGTTTGATTTCCTTGCCGTCCAAGGGGCTCTTGAGAGTCTTCTCCAACACCACAGTTCAAAAGCATCAATTCCTTGGTGCCCAACTTTCTTTATGGTTCAACTCTCACATCCATACATTGAATACTGGAAAAACCATAGCTTTGACTAGATGGACCTTTGTCAGCTTTTTAATATGCTGTCTAGTTTGGTCATAGCTTTTCTTCCAAGGAGGAAGTGTCTTAATTTCATGGCTGCAATCGCCATCTGCAGTGATTTTGGAGCCCAAGAAAATAAAGTCTCACTGTTTCCATTGTTTCCCCATCTATTTGCCATGAAGTGATGGGACTTCCCATAGGACTTCACTTAAAAACTACAAGTTCAAAGACAGAAGTATTAAGAAATTCAAGGTGGCAATAGCAGAGCATGAAACCAAGCTTGGAGCCTTTCTAAGCATGGGGCCCTGTGGAGCTGGCCCTGCCCCTCATTATCAGTCATCCCTCTTTTCCAGGAAAGACCCACTGCCTTCTTTGTTTAGCTACCTAGGTGTGTATTTATTTATCATTAATATGGACTCATTAAGGGCAATGCCAAAGAATGTTCAAAGATTCTTTGAATGGTGTTTTAGGAGTGTCTCTTTTATATAGCCAACAAAGAGTCGGACAACAATTTAGCAGCTGAACAACCACAATTTATACGGCATAGAGTTGCGTTTCAATTTATGAGCTAGTTTAAAATTCTTTTTCTTTTAATGGACAAATTAAGCCCATTAAAGTTTATTGATATGTTTCATTAATATTGTAATGTACATCTGATATATTATAATTTATATCTATATCTTATGATATATATTTATCTCAACTTTGTTATATGATTTAATGTTACAACTGGTCTTTGCCTCTAAGTTGTGTTTGACTCTCTTCAACACTATGAGCGGTAGCCCCCCAGGTGCCTCTGTCCATGGGATTTCCCAGGCAAGAATAATGTAGTGGGTTGCCATTTCCTTCTCCACTGGATCTTCCCAACCCAGGGATCAAACCAACGTCTCCTCTTTGGCAGGCAGATAGATTCTTTACCACTGCCTGGGAAGCCCAGTGTTACATGTCAGTCTATGTAATGTGTCTTCTTTGCTTTAAAATTTTTACATTTGATATTTAGCAAGATTTGTATTGTTATCCTTGTGGTTATCTTTGTATTTGTCCCTGGAAGAGTGCCGTTAATCCCCCTTTTCTTACTTTCTACTAGCTTGTCTGTCAGTTTTAAATGATGCCCCTGACTCCTGCCTATTTCCATTTGAATACTCATTGACCTTTTTCTACTGTTTCCACATCTCTCCCTTCTACTTCCCTTTTTTGGAAGTTGCACTCTTTCTGCTTTGTCAGAATGTATAACATTCACATACTGTTCTCACAACCCTGTCCCTACCTTTGTTTTATTCTTTAGTTCTACCATTAGATACAAGAACTGTGCACCATGTCTGTTTACTGCTGTTTAGCCATTCCTTTCTTACTGTGATAAAGTTATCCTCTGGGAAAGGGGTCAACAGTCTTTTTTCTGTAAAAGGACCAGAGAATGTATATTTTAGGCTTTATACGCTTTTTAAAAACTGAAGTATAGTTGGTTTATTATATTAGTTTCAGATGTGTGGCACAGTGATTCAATATTTTTCTCTCACATGCACTCTTTACTGCTGCAGTTTGCCTGCTTTCTCTCCCTCCGTCTCCTCTTCCTATTCTTCCTCCTTCCCCTTCTTTCCCTTCTTTCTTATCCTGCTTCATCTCCTCCTCCTCCATCTTCTACAATCCTTTAAAATGTGAAGCATTCTTCATTCATAGGCCATACAAAAATAGGTCACAGGCCAGAGCAGACCCATGGATTGTAGCCTCCCAGCTCCTGCTTTGATAGACTCTTTCGAGAGGTCTTTTGAGTATTCTATTTCTTGAGTTCCTATACATTCATAACCATTTCTAAAAATATATTTGATGCTTGAAGCACATTATGCTATACAATTATTGGTTTATGATTTCTTTCCTTGAGTTTCTTGAAAATGCTGGCCCTTTGCTTTATATGTTGTCCTTATGAAACTTTATCCCAATTTAAATTACTTACTCCTGTAAGTAATTTGATGTTCTTTTGGCCTTGAAACGTTGAGGAATATTTTTAGCCTTTAAATTTTGATGTTATAGGTCAATAGTCTCAGGCAAATGAAGGGCTCTTTCAGTAGGTTTAAGTTTTCTCTTATTTCCAGGGAGTTTTATTGAATTACAGTATTAAATATTAGTTATGCTCACTTTTTTTTTCCTTGGTACTGGGTGGAAGACAGGTTGGCATGTTTTATTTCTGAAGAATGCTTATTTATTTTCACTTTTTATTTCCTATTCCCCTTTGCTATCACCTTCCACATGTCCCCACCTCTTCCTTATTTATCTCTTTCTCTTCCAGAATTAACATTTCCTCTTCTCTCGCTTCTGGTTCTTTTTACTTCTAAGGCCCTTTCTTCTATCAGGTGCCATGTACAACTAAATTCTTGGACTTGTGTTCAGTATTTTGGTACTTATCCTGGACTTTTTCTCTCTGGGGGTAATGTTATTTGTGTTTTATTTGAATCCTCTGCTGTCTTCTCTCTTTTACAGAGTGTCTTAAGGCTCCTGTGTCACTGTCCTCTACATTCATAGACTTGCATTGTTGGTGGCAGCTAAGGTGGAATTTAAGTTTATTTCTCTACTTTTAGGTGATTTGAAATTTATGACATTCTCTATTTCATTGTGATGTTGAAGGCATGTATCACATTTGGTTTTATTTATACTCCTTGTTGGTATAGCAGCCTCCAAAATTATAAAAAAAATAAATGTCTGTTGTTTATAAGCTACCTAGTCTGTGGTATTTTGTTAGAAATGAAAGCAGTATTTTGTTAGAAAGCAGCCATAACAGACTAACACAATGATCAGTCTATTTATTTATCAATTTACAGAATGAGTTGGCATACTAGCAGCCTTCATAAATGACCAGTGAGTTGCTTATTTTTATCATTATTTTGTTNTATAAGCTACCTAGTCTGTGGTATTTTGTTAGAAATGAAAGCAGTATTTTGTTAGAAAGCAGCCATAACAGACTAACACAATGATCAGTCTATTTATTTATCAATTTACAGAATGAGTTGGCATACTAGCAGCCTTCATAAATGACCAGTGAGTTGCTTATTTTTATCATTATTTTGTTTTATTATGGATTCATGGGTTTTACTTTGAATAGAGAAAGAAATAACCTGTACTTTCTCTAACATATCTACTTACTACTTTATTTTTGCACATTCTCTTCTGATTCTGTCCATTGGCTTACATATTTTTACCTAGCTATAATTAACAAGTCTATTTGATTTTATATTCTACCTAATGTTATAAAATGTGAACTCATTGGAAATAGAAATTTTATTCTATTTTGTTCACTAATATGTTTCTAGTGTCTCAAATAGTGACTGGAACATAGTAGATGCTCAAAAAAAATTTGTTGAGTGAATAAATGAATTACTGCGCTTCAAAACTGTTTCTTCTAAATATGTGTTTAAATTCATCAAACACATTAAAATGTTGTAGCATGGTTAAAGAGTACTGTTTGTTTTCCTCATAGTAAAACTCTATTTATTCTTCTGAAACTACTATTTACTAGTTTTGAAAAGTGACATCCTAGGGGTGCGGGGGAATGCTCTATTACATTTCCTGGAAATAATTAAGAAAGTTATTATTTGTGTTATGTCCGTCTGGGAGGAACATAACAAGTGTTTTAGAGGTCTTATTTTGAAGTTATGATCCTTAATCTTTTTCTTAATGTTTGGAATGGTATAATGGAGAGAACAACATAAGCTGAGTCAGTTGGAAAGTACCTGGAAGATATTATTAGACTCTAACATGGATCTAGTAATTGAAAGAGTTTGAAATAGGGCATATGGCCAGATAAAATTCAGTGCAGTTAACTGCTACTTGGAAGAAAAACAAAATACTCTAATATGTAATAGGGACTGACAACAGACAAATATGGCTAAAATTTTGAATTTTAAGGTAGAGTAAACCTATCTTCAATAAGTAATTTCAGTGGGATGTATTAGAAGGGTAAGTACATGGTATTAAAGGGCACAATGGCAGAATGTTATGTAAGTGTTGGGATCAGAGTAGTGTACTAGGGACTGGAGTTAAGTTCTAGGACAGAAGTTACAAGTCCAGTCATTCAGTCGTGTCAGACTCTTTGCGACCCCATGAATCGCAGTACGCCAGGCCTCCCTGTCCATCACCAACTCCCGGAGTTTACCCAAACTCATGTCCATTGAGTTGGTGATGCCATCCAACCATCTCATCCTCTGTCATCCCCTTTCCCTCCTGCCCTCAATCTTTCCCAGCATCAGGGTCTTTTCAAATGAGTCAGCTCTTCGCATCAGGTGGCCAAAGTATTGGAGTTTCAGCTTCAACATCAGTCCTTCCAATGAACATTCAGGACTGATCTGCTTTAGGATGGACTGGTTGGATCTCCTTGCAGTCCAAGGGACTCTCAAGAGTCTTCTCCAACACCACAGTTCAAAAGCATCAATTCTTCGGTGCTTAGCTTTCTTCACGGTCCAACTCTCACATCCATACATGACCACTGGAAAAACCATAGCCTTGACTAGGCGGACCTTTGTTGACAGAGTAATGTCTTTGCTTTTGAATATGCTGTCAGGGTTGGTCATAACTTTCCTTCCAAGGAGTAAGCGTGTTTTAATTTCATGGCTGCAATCACTATCTGCAGTGATTTGGAGCACCCCCCCCAAAAAATAAAGTCAGCAAGCTGGGACTCCACAAAACCACAAAACCCCTTCATGCAGGTTTTGTTTGAGCGAAAGAAAGACCTTTAAAAAGTGGAAGATGTGGACATACAAATCTGTATTCCCTGTGTCTCTGGAAAAGCGGTTCTGGGTCTTCGTTCCTGCCTACAAGCAGTGGACTGGTGCTGACATTGTTGCTGTTGTTGTTCAGTAGCTAAGTTGTGTCTGACTCTTTGTGGCCCCATGGACTATAGCACTCCAGGCTTCTCTGTGCATCACTGTCTCCCAGAGTTTCCTGACTAGCAGCTGCCGGTTTAAACTGGGACTTGTCCCATCCTTTCCTCCACACACCCCCACTCCCTAGCTCTAAGGCAGTAGGGGTATTGTTACATGCCTTCCTCTGGCAGCTGTTTTTCCTATACCAGGTCCATGGCCTGACCATCCCCATGGAAAAGAAATGCAAAAAAGCAAAATGGCTGTCTGGAGAAGCCTTACAAATAGCACTGAAAAGAAGAGAGGCGAAAAGCAAAGGAGAAAAGGAAAGATACAAGCATCTGAATGCAGAGTTCCAAAGAATAGCAAAAAGAGATAAGAAAGCCTTCTTCAGCAATCAATGCAAAGAGATAGAGGAAAACAACAGAATGGGAAAGACTAGAGATCTCTTCAAGAGAATTGGAGATACCAAGGGAACATTTCATGCAAAGATGGGCTTGATAAAGGATAGAAATGGTATGGACCTAACAGAAGCAGAAGATATTAAGAAGAGGTGGCAAGAATACACAGAAGAACTGTACAGAAAAGATCTTCACGACCCAGATAATCATGAGGATGTGATCACTCATCTAGAGCCAGACATCTTGGAATGTGAAGTCAAGTGGGCCTTAGAAAGCATCACTAAGAACAAAGCTAGTGGAGGTGATGGAATTCCCGTTGAGCTGTTTCAAATCCTGGAAGATGATGCTGTGAAAGTGCTGCACTCAATATGCCAGCAAATTTGGAAAACTCAGCAGTGGCCACAGGACTGGAAAAGGTCAGTTTTCATTCCAATTCCAAAGAAAGGCAATGCCAAAGAATGCTCAAACTACCGCACAATTGCACTCATCTCACACGCTAGTAAAGTAATGCTCAAAATTCTCCAAGCCAGGCTTCAGCAATATGTGAACCGTGAACTCCCTGATGTTCAAGCTGGTTTTAGAACAGGCAGAGGAACCAGAGATCAAATTGCCAACATCCGCTGGATCATGGAAAAAGCAAGAGAGTTCCAGAAAAACATCTATTTCTGCTTTATTGACTATGCCAAAGCCTTTGACTGTGTGGATCACAATAAACTGTGGAAAATTCTGAAAGAGATGGGAATACCAGACCACCTAACCTGCCTCTTGAGAAATCTGTATGCAGGTCAGGAAGCAACAGTTAGAACTGGACATGGAACAACAGACTGGTTCCAAATAGGAAAAGGAGTACGTCAAGGCTGTATATTGTCTCCCTGCTTATTTAACTTATATGCAGAGTACATCATGAGAAACGCTGGACTGGAAGAAACACAAGCTGGAATCAAGATTGCCGGGAGAAATATCAATAACCTCAGATATGCTGATGACACCACCCTTATGGCAGAAAGTGAGGAGGAGCTAAAAAGCCTCTTGATGAAAGTGAAGGAGGAGAGCGAAAAAGTTGGCTTAAAGCTCAACATTCAGAAAACGAAGATCATGGCATCCGGTCCCATCACTTCATGGGAAATAGATGGGGAAACAGTGGAAACAGTGTCAGACTTTATTTTTTTGGGCTCCAAAATCACTGCAGATGGTGACTGCAGCCATGAAATTAAAAGACGCTTACTCCTTGGAAGAAAAGTTATGACCAACCTGGATAGTATATTCAAAAGCAGAGACATTACTTTGCCGACTAAGGTCCGCCTAGTCAAGGCTATGGTTTTTCCTGTGGTCATGTATGGATGTGAAAGTTGGACTGTGAAGAAAGCTGAGCGCCGAAGAATCGATGCTTTTGAACTGTGGTGTTGGAGAAGACTCTTGAGAGTCCCTTGGACTGCAAGGAGATCCAACCAGTCCATTCTGAAGGAGATCAACCCTGGGATTTCTTTGGAAGGAATGATGCTAAAGCTGAAACTCCAGTACTTTGGCCACCTCATGCGAAGAGTTGACTCATTGGAAAAGACTCTGATGCTGGGAGGGATTGGGGGCAGGAGGAGAAGGGGACGACCGAGGATGAGATGGCTGGATGGCATCACGGACTCGATGGACATGAGTCTGTGTGAACTCCGGGAGATGGTGATGGACAGGGAGGCCTGGCGTGCTGCGATTCATGGGGTCGCAAAGAGTCGGACACGACTGAGCGACTGAACTGAACTGAACTGAGATTTGAGGAGATGCAGGGTTTGATCCCTGGGTCAGGAAGATCCTCTGGAGAAGGAAATGGCGACCCACTCCAGTATTCTTGCCTGGAAAATCCTGTGGAGAGAGGAGCCAGGCAGACCACAGTCCATGGGGTCACAAGAGTCAGACAAGACTAAATGACTAAACAACAAATTTCACGGCACTGGTGAGGAAAGGATTCCCACTCCTAGGGTCGTGACGGTGGCTGAACACATGACACTCGACCGTGGACAGATGTTGCTGTTCAGTTGCTAAGTCACGTCTGACTCTTTGCAACCTCATGGATTGTAGCATGCCAAGCTTCCCTGTCCTTCACTGTCTCCCAGAGTTTGCTCAAACTCATGTCCATTGAGTCTCTGATGCTATCTAACTATCTCATCCTCTGCTGCCCCCTTCTCCTTTTGCCTTCAATCTTTCCCAGCATCAAGATGAGTTGGCTCTTCATATCAGGTGGCCAAAATATTGGATCTTCAGCAGAAATATTGGTTTCCCCGGTGGCTCAGATGGTAAAGCATCTGCTTATAATGCGGGAGACCTGGGTTCAATCCCTGGGTTGGGAAGATCCCCTGGAGAAGGGAATGGCAACCCACTCNGAGTTGGCTCTTCATATCAGGTGGCCAAAATATTGGATCTTCAGCAGAAATATTGGTTTCCCCGGTGGCTCAGATGGTAAAGCATCTGCTTATAATGCGGGAGACCTGGGTTCAATCCCTGGGTTGGGAAGATCCCCTGGAGAAGGGAATGGCAACCCACTCCAGTACTCTTGCCTGGAAAATCCCATGGACAGTCCATGGGGTCGCAAAGAGTTGGACACAACTGAGTGACTTCACTTTCACTTTTTAGCGTCAATCCTTCCAGTGAATATTCAGGACTGATTTCCTTTAGGATTGACTGGTTTGATCTTCTTGCAGTCCAGGAGACTCTCAAGGGTCTTCTCCAGCATCACAATTCAAAAGCATCAATTCTTCAATGCTTAGCCTACTTTATGGTTCAACTTTCACATCTGTACTTGACTACTGGAAAAACCATAGCTTTAACTATGTGGAGTTTGTTGGCAAACTGATGTTTCTGCTTTTTAATATGCTATCTAAGTTTGTCATAGCATTTCTTCCAAGGAGTAAGTGTCTTTAATTGCATGGCTGCAGTCACTGTCCACAGTGAGTTTGAACCCCAACAAAATAAAATCTGTCGCTGTTTCCACTCTTTCTCCATCTATTTACCCTGTAGTGATGGGACTGGATGCTATGACCTTAGTTTTTGAATGCTGAGTTTTAAGCCAGCTTTATTACTCTCATCTTTCATGCTTATCAAGAGGTTCTTTAGTTCTGCTTCATTTTCTGCCTTTAGAGTGATATCATCTGCGTATCTGAGGTTTTTGATATCTCTCCTGGCAAACTTAATTTACCTTGTGATTCATCCACTCTGGGATTTTGCATGATGTACTCTGCAAATAAGCTAAATAAGCAGGATGACAGTACACAGCCTTGTTGTACTCCTTTCCCAATTTTGAACCAGTCTGTTGTTCCATGTCTTGTTCTAACTGTTGCTTCTTGACCCGCCTACAGGTTTCTCAGGAGGCAGATAAGGTGGTCTGGTATTCCCATTTCTTAAAGAATTTTCCAGTTTTTTGTGATCCACACAGTCTAAGGCTTTAGCATAGTCAATGAAGTAGAAGTAGATGTTTTTCTGGAAATCCCTTGCTTTCTCTGTGATCCAGTGACTGTTGGCAATTGCCTTTTCTAAGTGCAACTTATACTTCTGGAAGTTCTCAGTTCATGTACTGCTGAAACCTAGCTTGAAGGATTTTGAGCATTATCTTGCTAGCATGTGAAATGAGTTCAGTTGTATGGTAGTTTGAACATTCTTTGGCATTGCCCTTCTTTGGAATTGTAATGAAAACAGATCTTTTCTGGTCCTGTGGCCACTGCTGAGTTTTCCAAATTTCTGGCATATTGAGTGCAGCACTTTCATAGCATCATCTTTTAGGATTTAAAATAGCTCAGCTGCAATTCCATCACCTCCACTAGCTTTGTTCATAGTAATGCTTCCTAAGACCCACTTGACTTCACACTGCAAGGTGTGTGTGTGAAGTCTAGGTGTGTCATGCTCCGGGTGTGTGACCACACCATTGTGGTTATCCAGGCCATTACTTTTTTTTTTTTTTTTTTGTATAGTTCTTCTGTGTATTCTTGACACCTCTTCTTAATCTCTTCTGCTTCTGTTAGATCCATACCATTTCTGTGTGGATACTTGAGATGACAACAATTTATGAATCACATATACCATCAGCCCTCCTGCCATGGAAGGCAACATAGGGATACATTCAGGAAGAGAGTGAACAAGCAGACATTTAAATACCTAAAGGGTAAGACTAAAAAAAAAAAAAAAAATACCTAAAGGGTGAGGCAACTTTTGGTTCCTGTAGGAAGGTGTGATTGGCTAGTTTGAAAAACTCTGTAGGTAGATGGGAAACTGAAACTTGCTGCTTAGGGATGAGAAGGACCTGGACCAGGTGGCCTTCATAAGAACGGTTGGTTGTCTAGGAGACCTTATCCATGGGGCAGAGTGGGAAAGAGAACTTTCAGTTAGGCTGTTTGAGGCCCTCTTGATTTCTCCAGGTATCTAGGCAGCACATATTCCTGGGCCTTCATTTTAGGTCTCACACCAAAATACCTTGCTTCACTCATTTACTTGGCTTGCTTAGCCCTGTATCTAGGAGGAGGAATTTTTTAAAACTCTACAGTTTGTGGGATTGAAATACTTTGGCAAGAATAGTTGTATGGTTTTCTTCTGTGAAAATTAAAAAGAAATACGATGAACAAAAGCAAAAAATATCTTATGATTATTTTCTTATTGTACGTCTGTCCAGAGTGGTTAGCTTTTAGTATCTTTTAGGAATTCTTCTAATCACAAGATGGCATTTGAGTTGGTATTAAGAAAAACTTTAAAGATCTCCCTGGTGGTCCAGTGATTAAGACTTGACCTTCCAATGCAGGGGGTGAGGGTTTGATCCCTGGTTGGGGAGCTAAGATCTCACATGCCTTTCAGCCCAAAAAACCAAAACATAAAGCTGAAACAATATTGTAACAACTTTAATAAAGGCTTTTTAAATGGTCCACATTAAAAAAAAATCTTAAAAAGAGAAAGTTTATGACAGGGTTGATGGTGAAATAGGTTACCAAGGAAACATTCATTCAGCCAGTATTTTTCCACTTGCTTGAAAATGTTTATTAAGCACAAACTGTGTCAAATGTGAAGGCATTAAAAACTGCAGGGTTCATTTTCTTTCCTCTGAGAGCCCACACCACTTTATGAGACAGAGTTAAGCTAACAATTATGATGCAGGGTGGTAGGCACTATCAGGATGGAATCAGAGAGAACCAAAAAGGGAAAGGGCAACACTATCTTCTTGGAGGTTAAATTCTTTAAAAATTACTGATGATCTGGGATGACTCAAGTATAGTCTTGAAGTTGAGAAAACTCGTCTTTTGGGGTTTTTCCAAGGTGAGTGTTTCTGAAATCCTCAATTGGCAAATTAGTAATTTCTGTATAAAGGTGTTACAGGTACAGTTCATTAAATGAAATGATTCCACCAATTCTGTAAATTCCATGCCCTTTCTCTGTGATAAAATTTCTCTACAGTCTGTTGTTCCCTAATCCACTGGGTTTCTTATAAGCCATAGTGGCTCAAGAACGCATATCTCTGAGGACAGACTTCCTTGGTAGGTTCTCTCCAAGGACCTACACCTGACTTGGAAGTCTGAGAGGTGAGTCCTGGCCTCTTAGCACTGGACTCAGCCCAGGTGCAGAGGGCGTAGGTGTGTCTGTGTGTGTGTACACCTACACATACACAGCATGCCATCATCAAGTGAGTGAGTGGCTATATTTTAAAGCCAGAATGTAAACAACTTGAGCATTCTTAGTCATTGTATAGTAATTATATACATGTCTTTCTTCTCATTTCTATTGGCATAAATCAGAATTTCCTAGATGCATTCTTTAGAATACTGATTTCCTCAGATGCTCTCAAAATAAGTTCCATGATCAAAAAGGATCATGGAGAAATTCCATGATCAAAAAGGTCTAAGAAATGCAGCACTTAATATGTAAATAGCCTATTTTTTTGTTTCATCTACTGTTTACAAAGCTTTTTGCTAGGTGCATTAAAAATTTATTTTACCTAAAGTGTATATGTTTAAACCATTTTAATTGGAGGATATGGAAACTTACATTACCATGTGTAAAATAGCCAATGGGAATTTGCTGTATGGCTCAGGAAACTCAAACAGTGTCTCTGTATCAATCTAGAGGGATGAGATGGGGAGGGAGATAAGAGGGAGGTTCAAAAGGGAGGGGATATATGTATACCTATGGCTGATTCATGTTGAGGTTTGACAGAAAACAACAAAATTCTGTAAAGCAATTATCCTTCAATTAAAAAATAAAAATATTTTAATTAGAGGATAATTGCTTTACAATGTTGGTTTCTGCCATACATCAGCATGAATCAGCCATAGGTGTACGCATGTCCCCTCCCTCTTAAACCTCCCACCCACCCCATCCCACCCCTCTGGGTTGTCACAGAGCACTCCTAATGTATATTTTAACTTCAGAGTTAGGATTCTGTGGGACCACTTTGAGAAGTCTTGGTCCCAGCAGAAAACAGATGAGTGATTAGAGAAGATTTTAATGAAGAAATGATTTACAAAGCATGGGTAGGATCTGGAGAAATCAGGAGAGATATTGGAATACGCTGGGGCTGGCCAACAAGGAGACACTTCCTCTGGTTCTAAATGGGCAGGACAGGAAGCCCTTATTAGTCCTTGCAGAGGGAGAATTCTTGGGGAGGACCTCCTAATAGGAGCTGCAGCCAGTCTGTGGTGACACTTCTTTCTTTGATCCCCTGTTGGTGATTTTCTTTGGCTAAACCCCAAGGGATGCCAGAAGGTAAGGGAGGCATTTGATTTAGTCCATACAGTCAGCCTTCTGAGGCACAGAAAAGAGTGGAGGATAAATCTGGAGGGGCAAACAGATGGTAGTCCAGCCTATAAATAATTAAGAACTGATTAGATTGAGAGAGTCAACCAGCTTTTAGCCCTAATAACACTTAAACGGTCACTGGAAGAGGCCATGTGACTCATCTGTGAATAAGTGGTGTTCTGGGTATGTTTCTCTCAATGTTTCCTTTTTCTTTTCTTACTTTGAAGAGCACAGAGTGAGAAAAGACTTTCCACAGCAAAGTTATCATGGAACTAGCTTGGGGTGCTATTGCCAATAGGAAATAATAAGAGAAAGTTTTCATTGCCATTTGGTCTGACCTGATTTTAACCCAGAATGTTGTTATTACTTGTATTTGCCACCTGTTCAAAAAGCACAGCAAAGCTAAAACAATAAGAGATCTTGAATTGAGGTGTTGATGGCAGAGACCCGCCTGCAGAGTCAGTTCTTTCCTTCCTCCATAGTCACGGCGTTATAGTCAGTTACCTGAGGAATAGACGTGATGTTTGCCACTCCTGGATGAAGCCTTTCGAAGAAGAGTTCTTCCACCATCCTCTGTTCGACTGGCTGGATGCAGATGATAACAAGGCCACAGAGAAGCCACAGGATGGAAGGGACTTGGGTTCCTGAATCAGTGCATGTAGAAAAGCTGCCTGCTGACCTGAACACCTGTTCTGAACTGTTATATAAACAAGAAATAAACTTCTGTTGTATTTAAGCCACTACATATTTGCATCTATTTGATTCAGCAGTTTATTTAGCCTACCCAAAGTAATACAGATGGCATTAAAATTTTAATCTCCAATACTTAAATTATTTATTATATGTTAACAACCCTTATGTGGTAAGCAGGGCAGGCACCTATTTTATAGGCAAAACAGGAATATGGAGATTCATAAATTATTTCAACAAATACTTATTGACCATTAGGGAAATTTGTTGCAAGCAATTTATTAAATCATATTTTGTGAGAGCATTCATTCTTTGATTCATTTTATAAATATTTACTCAGGGCCTTCAATGTGTCCTTCAGGAGCTCACAGTCTAGTATAAAAGACAAATACTAAATTTAAAAATGAAGGACATAAATTGCTACAGTGTTTAGTACTCATGAGAATAATGTGTATCAGGAAAGCATATAATAGGAGAGTTGACCTAGTCAGATAAGTAAGCAAATGGAATCCCTGAAGAAGTGATGAATAAACTAAGATATGAGAGAAAATATATATATTTAGGCTGGTGAGAAAGAGGAGGGAACTTTCCTAAAAGAGAACGATGTGTATAAAAGCCCTGAGTTGGATGGAAAGGGCTGGTGAGTATGGCGGTAGGAGAGAGGCCATCTACGTTTTTCTCCTATTTTTCTTTTTATTTACATATTTTTATAAAATGTACATATATCCCCTCCCTCGTGAGCCTCCCTCTGGGAGCTCTGCATTTAAAGATGAACTCAAGGAGGATAAAGCTGTAGAGGAGGTGGGAAAGTGGGCAGAGAGGTGTCTTAGTCAGCTTGGGCTGCTGTTACAAAAGGCTGTGGACTGGGTGACTTAAACAACAGACATTTATTTTCAGTTCTAGAGAGGGGAGTCCAGTAGCAAGATGCCAGCAAATGTGGTTGTTGCTGAGGACTCTCTCTGGCTTGCAGATGACCACCTTCTCGCTGTCCCCTCACACAGCAGAGAGAAGACACTAGGCTGTCTCTTCCTCTCAAAAGGGCACTCGTTCCTTCTTCGGAGCACAGCTCTCTGGCTGATCGAAACTAGAGACTTCCTCAGCTCCCGCATTTGTTCAGCTCTTTGTGATTGTTCTTTTCCCAGAAGCTCTTCTTTTGCTGGTTTTTCCTCTCAGCCCAGCCTTGTCAGGTTTCACCCTGTGCATGAGCTCATTATTTGGCCCCAACTTAAGGGATCCTGTTTGAGTTTCTGAGCTCCTTCTCTATTCAAGCCCCTTTTCTCTGAGATCCTACCCTGAAGATTTTAGGAGATTTAGCTGCTTTGAATTCTACCATCTTTTTCCTCAGCTTGACAAAATGGCTCTATTTGGGCATGTACCACTAATTATTATACATATATTAACCTTGTTTGATATTGATTTTCTCGTGTAATATGTGTATTGTTGAATTAGATTAGATAATCTCTAAAGCTGGAAAAGGAAATGGCAACCCACTCCAATATTCTTGCTTGGGAAATCCCATGGACAGAGGCACCTGGTGGGTTACAGTCCACAGGGATCACAAAAGTCAGACATGACTTGGTGACTAAACACAGTTCAGAAATTCAGTGATTTGCCTCTAGAATGATCAGTCTTAAGGATTTTTCATTACAAATAGTTAATGACTAGATTTTACATTTTGAGTCTAGACATTCTACTTTTGATATTTTATGCTGTAAACCCACACAGATGGGGAATAATGGTTAGTTCTGAGTAATAAAATATTCTGGTTAATAGCTTATCATCAAACATGCCAGACACTATTTGAAAACCAAAAATCTTCAAAGTTAATAACATATTCAAAATACTATATTGAACAGTTTTTGTTAGGTGACTCAGAAGATGTTTCAGGATTACAGCTCCTCATAGCAACCATCATGGACACGAACCATCATTGTACCTTGGGTTTATAGGAGTACTAATTGGGAGAAACTTCCACTTGTTACAATCTTATATAAACCATAATGGTTAGTTCTGAGTAATAAAATATTCTGGTTAATAGCTTATCATCAAACATGCCAGACACTATTTGAAAACCAAAAATCTTCAAAGTTAATAACATATTCAAAATACTATATTGAACAGTTTTTGTTAGGTGACTCAGAAGATGTTTCAGGATTACAGCTCCTCATAGCAACCATCATGGACACGAACCATCATTGTACCTTGGGTTTATAGGAGTACTAATTGGGAGAAACTTCCACTTGTTACAATCTTATATAAACCACCCTTTACATTCCTTGTTTTCAATAATTTCAAGATGCTACTAATCTTGAAGAACAACTATTGTAAAAAAACCAACCTCTTGCAGAATTTTTATCTAAATTATCAATTACCGCTTACTCTTTAACGTTTAAGTTATCATTCTCAAAGGAAGAGGCGATTTTTTCTCTTTATTTTTTAAAGATAATTTTATTTATGTGTTTATTTATTTTTGGCTATGCTGGGTCTTCACTGCTGCAGGCGCTTTTCCCCAGTTGTGGCGAGGGATGCTGCTCCAGTTGCGATGCACAGGCTTCTCACTGAAGTGGCTTTTTTTGTTTGGGAGCACGGACTCTAGGGCACACGGGCCCAGTAATTGTAGTTCATGTGCTCTAGAGCACAGGCTCAGTAGCTGGGGTGCGTGGGCTCAGTGGCTCTACAGCGTGTGGAATCTTCCTAGACCAAGGATTGAACCCGTATCTCCTGCCTTGGCAGGCGGATTCTTTACCACTGAGCCACGAGGGAAGCCCCTGTCTTCTCTTTATTACTTTATTTTTAACTATACCATCAGATGCTTACTGATTCTCCAGTTGTCAAATTCAGGAGATATTACTAAAACATGAAAAGCAAAAAAAAATTTAATAAAAATGATTTGGGAAATAGAAGAAACATACTGGATTTTCAGAGGAACATTTTCTCATGGTAGCTTCTTGGAGCTACTCTCCTTTTATAGAATCTAAATACTGATGGAATAAAAAAAATTTAAACAAAACTTCATGGGAGGAGTTCATGCGCAGAAGTCAGATTGAATTATTTTGTCGCCTGATGGGTTGGGAAAACTTCTATGAAACTATTTCTTGTGAATCTGAGAAAACTCCCTGAGTCAATGAATTCAGAATGCATAGACAGGGGTATTTTACCTTGGCGTCTGAGTGATTTGAAAGAATGCTATGCGTGTTTTGATTCTGTTCATTTCATTCTTTGGTTTCTACTGTCTAATATTAACACAGAAACCAGAATAACACTAATAAAACCAGATATGCTGCCCCTCTGCCCAGAGCCAGCTGGTTGCTTCCCCCTCATTCAGAGTAAAAGCCAGATTCTATAAGGTGGCCTCTCCCCTTAGTTGACTCTTTCCATTCATTGTTTCTAGCCACTCTTGTTGACAGCAACTTCTGGAACCCTACAGGCCAGCTTTGTCTGGTTCCTGTGGTCCCTCTGACTGGAGCAATCTTACTCCATGTCTTGCTCTTTCACCAGTTTCAGGTCTTAGCTTTCTGTTATCTGTTCAGTAAACCCTAATCTGATCACTCTTCAATAGTGGACCTTCCAGTTAAAAATTTTAATGGAAATTTTTACTGAGATAATTGTAGACTGACACACAATGGTATGAAAGAAAACAGAGGTCCCATGTACCTTTTGCCTCATTTCCCCCAAAGATAACTGTATAACATCATAACCAAGATACTGACATTGAAACCATCTACCAACCTTGTTTGGATTACCTATAGTAATTTTAAAGTATAATTTATTTTTTTGTAGCACTTCTTATTGTCCAATATATTTTCTATTTTACATATTCTGTTTATTGACTTACCCTACCTCACTAGAATGTGAGCTCCAGGATAGTAGTAATTTTTGTTTTCTTCATATCCTTATCTCAGGACCTGGAACAGAGTCTGGCGGAGTGGGCACTTACTTTTTGTGGAGTTAATGGGTGAACTGTATAGTGTCTCACACTGGATTCTGTGTGCGGGATGATTGAGTGCAGTGATGTACTGTACGCTTAAGAAGAAGCGAAACTCTTCACACGAGAAACGCCTCTCTGATTTGTGGTAAGTTCTGTGGGCAGCAGCCATTGTCTCTGAAGTGCTACAGAACTTAAGATCTATAGTCGAAAGAGCCTTTGGATTTCTGCCCTAGAACCTTTATCGTCTTAAGGCATTAAAGAGTAGCTAAAGCTAGTAACAAAACTGAAAATTCATTCTTCATTTTTATTAACTACATTACAACCTAGAGGCAGTAAACAAATCAGATCCGAATGGTTAAATAAAGCTGGTTCATCGTTAGAAGAATGAACTGATGATACTGCATAGCAGGGCCACCTTAAGTTTAAATTCCCAGGCCTTCCCGTTGTTCACTGGTGGCCATCCAGGATCTGACAGTCAATTCAGAATGTCAGCAAAAATGGATTCTGATGGAACTGCATTTTTCTCAAAGACTTTTTTGGCTAAAAACAGTACAGAGAACAATTCTTTTTTTTTTTTTTTTTTACTCTCCAACTTGTTTTATTTTATTTTTTATTTATTTTTTTTTACACGAACTCCCAAACATGAACCCCCCTCCCACCTCCCACCCC
>SJYX01004899.1:436988-448898 GCA_006410675.1 Oreotragus oreotragus | reverse complement strand
GTAAATGGGTTGAATGCCCCAACCAAAAGGCAAAGACTGGCTGAATGGATACAAAAACAAGACCCCTGTATATGCTGTCTACAAGAAACCCACCTCAAAACAAGGGACATAAACAGACTGAAAGTGAAAGGCTGGAAAAAGATATATCATGCAAATAGAGACCAAAAGAAAGCAGGAGTGGCAATACTCATAGCTGATAAAATAGACTTTAAAGCAAAGGCTGTGAAAAGAGACAAAGAAGGCCACTACATAATGATCAAAGGATCAATCCAAGAAGAAGATATAACAATTATAAATATATATGCACCCAACATAGGAGCACCGCAATATGTAAGACAAATGCTAACAAGTATGAAAGGGGAAATTGACAATAACACAATAATAGTGGGAGACTTTAATACCCCACTCACACCTATGGACAGATCAACTAACCAGAAAATTAACAAAGAAACGCAAACTTTAAATAATACAATAGACCAGTTAGACCTAATTGATATCTATAGGACATTTCACCCCAAAACAATGAATTTCACCTTTTTCTCAAGTGCTCAGAGAACAATTCTTGCTTTAGCTCTCAGAATGTTAAGGATACAAATAGAAAACTGTATGCTCATGGTCAAATTTTGACCATAAGATAAAATTTGCTGGTAATGAACAGGGTAATGAGAAACTTGAGGAAGTCAAGTACTTTGTAAAACCTGTTCAGGGCACAGTTTGACTGTACTTTTCAATTAATGTGTGTATTCTTTGAATCAGCTTTTATATTTCCAGGACTTTAACAAATATTATTCACAGATTTGCTATAATGGAGATGGTGACCTTAAGTTTCTTTGTTTGACAACTCTAAATATGGAACTTACTTGTCACTGACAGAAATAGTTTGCTAAGGAGAAGAAATATTTATATCATTTTTTTTCTCATCTCATTGGCTCTGCAGAATTCTATAATCTGCTGGAAGCTTTGTTTAGACAATTCTAATATATCCTATATCCTCAAAGGTTAGAATTACAATGAATCAGAATGACATTTCTTATGACATCTGAATTGTGAAGGATGATATTCATTTTTTTAATATATAACAGGAGAACTGAAAGTAAGTTTCTAAAACTTCCAGAATATAAGATATGTGGAAAAGGAAGAATACAAAATTATTTATGCAGTATGGTTATTTATATACTATATAAACTGTATATATGTGTTCAACTTATGAACGTGAAAGTCACTCAGTCATATCTGACTCTTTGCGACCCCATGGGCTATACCTTCCATGGGGTTCAACCCAGGGATTGAACACAGTCTCCCTGCCTGCAGTGCGGGAGACCCAGTTCTATTCCTGGGAAATCCGTAGGAGAAAGGATAGGCTACCCACTCTAGTATTCTTGGGCTTCCCTTGTGGTTCAGCTGGTAAAGAATCCACCTGCAANCCATGGGGTTCAACCCAGGGATTGAACACAGTCTCCCTGCCTGCAGTGCGGGAGACCCAGTTCTATTCCTGGGAAATCCGTAGGAGAAAGGATAGGCTACCCACTCTAGTATTCTTGGGCTTCCCTTGTGGTTCAGCTGGTAAAGAATCCACCTGCAATGCAGGAGGCCTGGGTTTGATCATTGGTTTGGGAAGATACCCTGGAGAAGGGAAAGTCTACTCACATCAGTATTCTGGCCTTGAGAAGTCCATGGACTACAGTCCATGGGGTCACAAAGAGTTGGACACGACTGAGCCACTTTCACTTTCAAACTGTATATGTATAATACATTAAAGACATTTATTCCAGAATGTTTGTAATAACATAAGAATAGAAATCTCCCAAATGAACACTGATACAGGACTGGTGAAAAAATTAGGATTTATCCATATATTGGAAATTACACAGCTGTAGAAAAAATGAAATGTTATTTGTGCTAATAAGAAACAACCTCCAAGGTATACTTCTGAGTAAAAAGCGACTTGTACGGCAGGGTGTATGGTCTGATCCAGTTGGGGTCAAAATGGGATATGTACACACATGTATATATATGCAAATATAATGTGCATCAAAATCCATAGAGTATTTCCAGAGAATACACAAAACACATAACAATATTTGCCTCTGGGAGAAGAGAGAGTGACTTGCTTTTTATTTTTTTATTCATTTGTATACCAGTTGTGTCTTTTGTTTTTTTTACTTTAGAAGAATAAAAAGCTATATGTTAAGGATATGTAGGATATCCTTATATATGTTAAGGTTATCCTCACCTCAATTAAGGATAGCCAGAGAGGATGAAGGCCAGAATCATTCCATATGAACCTCAACCTGTAGGTATACACGTTTGGAAAAGTTCATTAAAAAGATGGGCATGATTCTGTGACATGAAACTCTTTGAGGAAAATATGGTTCAAGTAGGACAGGATTCTTTACATAATACAATTCTTATGTTGTCATCACAAATGATCCAGTGAAAAAAAACAAGGAAAAGACTTCTTCTTCTGTATTATTTCCAGAGAGCTCTCTAGTAAACTCAGATTTTAAAAAGATATGAATAAAAGATGAAAAGAGGGACGTATGCCAGAAGTTTAGAGAGTGGCCCAGAACTGCATAAATGGTGTCAGGAATAGTTGTACCCCACCATGAGTCAAGCGTAAGAACAATAAATAGTTACTGGTGATTGAATGCATAGGCCAGACTTGGCATGGATCATCACATTGCATCTTTATGACAACCCCATGAATTGTCATCACAATTGGAATTCAATATTCAGTTGGAAATATTACCACAATTATTGTCACCTTACTCTACTGACAAGCAAGTGAAGTACAAAGAGGATAAGTAACTCATCCAAGATAATATAACCAGAAGGGAGAAGACAGGGCCTACCTCTTTTTAAAATTTGTTTGGTTGTGCTGGGTCTTACATGTAGCACCCAGGATCTTTGATCTTCCTTGTGGCATACGGGATCTTTAGCTGTTGCATGCCGGATCTGGTTCCCTGAGTAGGAGTTGAACCCTGGCCCCCTGGATTGGGAGTATGGAGTCTGAACCACTAGTCTAAGTTATTACTAATAATGTAATAATTCTTATTTATTACATTATTATTTTTCCAGTAGCCAAAAATATGCCAACAGAAGCGATAGGCTTTTTGTCCAACAGCTTAGTGAGCTAAGTGGTACAGTTGCTCTCTGAACTTCACTGATGCTGCCCAAGGACAATAAGAAGAAGAAGAAAAAGAAGAAGAAAGAGGAAAGATGCCAGAAAGTCGGCCAAGAAAAACGAAGATCCAGTGAACAAATCTGGGGGCAAGGCCAAAAAGAAGTGATCCAAAGACAGAGTTTGAGACCAGCTCAATAACCTAGACTTGTTCGACAAAGTCTGTAAGCAGGTTTCCAACCAGAAGCTCATAGCCTCACTGTCATCTCTGAGAGACTTAAGGATTCACAGTTCTTTGGCCAGGGCAGCCTTTCAGGAGCTCCTTAGTAAAGGACTTAGTAAGCTGGCTTCAAAGCACAGAGATCAAGTATCTTACAACACCAAGGGTGGAGATGCCCCAGCCACTGGCAAAGATGTGTGAACAGGTCCCTCCAGCTGTACCTTTTGAAAAATGAAACTTTATTAACTAAAAGAAGTAGTAGAGATGGCGCTATGAAGAAAAATTTAGTGAAGTTAAAGGAAATGTTCTGTATTAAAATTTTTTTTGATCATAGAGTGTAAGATGAGATATTTTGTTGCCATCACTAAGTTCAGTGGGGCTTCCCAGGTGGTGCTAGTGGTAAAGAACCCACCTGCAGAAGACCCCCTGGAGGAGGGCATGNCTGTATTAAAATTTTTTTTGATCATAGAGTGTAAGATGAGATATTTTGTTGCCATCACTAAGTTCAGTGGGGCTTCCCAGGTGGTGCTAGTGGTAAAGAACCCACCTGCAGAAGACCCCCTGGAGGAGGGCATGACAACCCACTGCAGTATTCCAGAGAATCCAATGAATGGAGGAATCTGGCAGACAATGGGAGTCCATGGGGTTGCTAAGAGCAGGACATGACTAAAGCAGCTTAGCAGGCACACATTCAAGGAGAGTAGCATGAAACAGCTCTTGTGGTCTTGGGTTGTGTTATTGTAACAAAGTATGAAGAACAACGAAGATGGTAGACTTAATTCAGCAACCACACCCAGGCACTGTGAAACACCAAACTTTAAACAATTAGAAGATGACCCATTGGTATCATTAGAGAAAATTTTGAAAAGAAAAATATGCCAGAATTGCAGTCCCCACTGCAATTACTGACTAAAATTTTTTCATGTTACTCTCAAGTAACATTCCACAAGCAGATGCATTTTAATGCAATTGTGTGTGTAAACTGTTTTGCATTTTCTTTTCCCACATACCATGTATAATCATTTTAATTATCATTTTTGGAAATTGAATAATTTTCTGTCATGTTGATACACCATAATTTACTAAACCAAATTGTTGAGTACTTAGCCTATTTGCATTTTCTTTCCATTATAGGGAAATGTCCTTTTGATCAATTGGAATTTTAGCTTTTCTGTGTGGGTTATATTATGGTTGTCTAAATGTAGCTCCAGGCTAGATATAGAATTTTTCAGAGCCAGTGGAAGAGAAAAGGAATGATAGAATGTTTCTACATTTATTCTTCATTAGCCAATGATTTTTCTGTCAGTAATTTGTACTATCCTGAGTAAAGGAGGGAGTGACAATTATCCCAAAGGTTGTCTTAATACATGAAGATCAAACCACAGCGATATCTCTGGGGGAAAGAGATGAATACATGTTTCTTTAGATCAGAGTAACTGCAACAAAGAGGACGCTGATGCTGGGAAAGATTGAGGGCAGGAGGAGAAGGGGGTGACAGAGGATGAGATGATTAGATGTAATCACATTCAATAGACATGAGTTTGCACAAACTCTGGGAGAAGGTGAAGGACAGGGAAGCCTGGCATGCTTCAGTCCATGGGGTCACAAAAAGTCAGACATAACTTAGCAACTGAACAGCAAGAACAATTGCAGCAGTAATGCGGGAAATGAGTGATCAGTTGCTGGGATGTATTGGTCTGGTCTGTCGCTGCTGCTAAGTCGCTTCAGTCATGTCCAACTCTGTGCAGCCCCATAGACGGCAGCCCACCAGGCTCCCCTGTCCCTGGGATTCTCCAGGCAAGAACACTGGAGTGGGTTGCCATTTCCTTCTCCAATGCATGAAAGTAAAAAGTGAAAATGAAGTCGCTCAGTCGTGTCCCACTCCTAGCGACACCATGGACTGCAGCCCACCAGGCTCCTCCGTCCATGGGATTTTCCAGGCAAGAGTACTGGAGTGGGGTGCCATTGCCTGGTCTGATCTGAAAGAATCAGTAAATAGGAAAAACTGAAAATTATTTTGCTTCTTGAGCAAATTTGAGCTTGACTGTGGGGTTTCCCAAAGCCATACCCTCTCGTGTCCATCTGGTAAACTTTAATTCCTTTCTTAAGAGACAGCTTACCTGACTCCGTTTTTGTGAAATTTTTCTTCTTCCCAGCACAGAACTCTGCAATTCACCCCTCTTACTGCCTTAATTCTCACATTCACAACTCAGTTTTTCAGAATAAACTAAGAGTTCCTTGGGCCTGGGACTTTGTCTTGCTCATCATTCTAGCTTGGCCATCTATCATAGTATCTGGCTTGTAGTAATTTTTTTTTTTTCTTTTTTTTTACCAATTCTTAAAAAAATTTTTTTTTTTAAATTTTTACTTTATTTTACTTTACAATACTGTATTGGTTTTGGTATACATTGACATGAATCCACCACGGGTGTACATGAGCTCCCAAACATGAACCCTCCTCCCACGTCCCACCCCACATCATCTCTCCGGATCATCCCCGTGCACCAGCCCCAAGCATCCTGCATCCTGCATCGAACATAGACTGGCGATTCATTTCTTACATGATAGTATACATGTTTCAATGCTATTCTCCCAAATCATCCCACCCTCTCCCTGTCCCTCAGAGTCCAAAAGTCCACTCTACACATCTGTGTCTGTTTTGCTGTCTCACATACAGGGTCCTCATTACCATCTTTCTAAATTCCATATATATGTGTCAGTATACTGTATTGGTGTTTTTCTTTCTGGCTTACTTCACTCTGTATAATCGGCTCCAGTTTCGTCCATCTTATTAGAACTGCTTCAAATGTATTCTTTAAACTAGTACAGCCACTATGGAGATTCCATAAAAAATTGCAAATAGAACTGTAGTAATGTTTTAAAAAGAATTTAATGAGTGTTTGTTGAGTGCGCTAGAGTGAACAATAAGAATCTATTTCACCTATTGTACTTTGTCTAACAACTTAAATACCAAGGAATGTTCCGGGTTTTACTGTACAGTGGGTGCGTGTGCTTGTGGTGTGTGTGTGTGTGTGTGTGTGTGTGTGTGACACACACTCTCTCTCTCTCTCTCTTGCTGCAAGGGAGAGTTGGAAATTCTCTGACTTGTGCGTCCTCCTCTATAGAAGATGTAGGTGGGAAGTGGGGGCAGCTGGGGATAGGCATAAATGAGCCATCCTTTGGTAGCTGATCAGCACCTAAAATGTATTTCATCATCTAGGGTTACCGAGCACCCCTTTTAGAGCATGATGTCTTTTTATATATATTGCAATATCTTCATTTATTAAACTGGTGATTTATTTCCCACAGTCTGTATCCATACCTCTTTTAAAGCAGGGAAGCTTGTTTATTCATCTTACCACTCACAGAGCCAAACTGTTTGAAACAGTTTATCTTTAGAAAGTAATAAGAGATGTAAGGGAAGGGATCACCAGGGTCTGTGTATTGACAGGAAGGAAGTTCCAGACATGCAGCGACATTCCTAGGCTTAATACCAGCTTTTCTTTTGCTCCTTTATTCACTTTTCATTTGAATTTCTAAATCTGTCATCATGTCCAGACAGCAGGTCCAGACATTTGCCCCCATTCTGCCTTTCCAGCTTTATTTCAGAGTCGAATTCCTTTTCCTTAGGTCAGCAACTTCAGTCAGCAACCCTTCTTTCTCAGATGCACATTTGAATTTATACCCTGCTACCCTACTAACAAATTCTTGGTCCTCGTCATTTTAGCTTTTCACTTCTTGGTTCTCCAACAAAAATTGCTGGTAGGTCACTGTGATTTTCTTAAAACTTTTCAAGGCTAAGCCACTAGCAGGTAGCTAGCCTTTGACACTGGAGTTATCAAACTCTCTAATTAGAGACTTCGGCGTTAGATGTTTCCCAGGGGCATTATTTTTAGGATACTGCTTTATGCATATAGAACCAAGGTGTGGGATCCTTAGAGGTAGCCAATATGTTGGGGGCTAGCAACATGTCTAAGTTTTAGGCTCATGCTACATGTCTGTACATGTTTCCATTGGACAAATACACAGGGTTATCCCAGCGTCATCAAAGTCTGATAGTATCCTGATTCAGGGAAAATTCTCTTCCAAACGTGGCTGGATTAGTCAGTACACTAGGTTTCAGGCAGCAGTGAACACCATCTAAGAGGCAGTTACTGGTGAGCTTAATGTCAGTTCCTATCAAGACGATAGAATGATGAATTAAGAGGATGGATTTTTTTGAACACAGAGGGAAGATGCATGATTCTAAGAACACATGATGTAAAATGGATCTAATTACTTTTTTGACATGGTTGATAAACTGACAGTTAAGAGGAGTGGCCTTTATATGGATAGCATGTGGGTTTCATCAAGATGTCTAACTGGATCCTGTGATACTCTTTCAAATAAAATGGAGAGAAATAGACTATATAAGAGTAAGCTTAATGGCTCAAAATTACTGAACAACTGTATCCCAAAATGCTTATTAATGGATTAATTTTCATTTAGAGGACTTCTTTAATGCCAGGTCACAGGATTAAATACTTGCGGTAGTCAACATTTTTCTCAGATGTAACCCAGGTATCGACTGCTCCATCATTCTTCTGTTCCATCATGCTTGCATGCTGATAATAAGAAATCTGCTCACGTCAGAAAGTGAGCAATGTGGTTTTCACTGAAGATTCATAGGTCAGGGGAGAGGTTTTACACAGTTCACTCTAAAGTCAACAACGTATTCCTTCCATCAGACTTTCCTGAGCTCTGTTGTCTCTTTTCTATTGTGTCACCACTGACAGTTCTTTCTCTGTTTTTTTTCTGATACTTTGCCAGTCTTTCCTGTCTCTTGTTTTTCCCCCTCTTCCTCAATTTTCCCTAGGCATTTTGAATTCCGTTATAAATCTGAGCCACTCAACGTGAACCTCTTTTCTACTTCTATCGCTTACCCCCATGTTTTTATACCCAAATCCACCATGGCATTTGTCAAAACTAGGAACCCTCTAGAGTAATAGGACACACCCTATTGGAAAGCAGTCAAGATTATTAAGAAAAAGACAAACATTTCCATAACAGTACTGACTTAGATGAAAAAAATTTAGAACATGTATAGATGAGGGTTAAGATGATAAGGGGGCTCAAAACCATGTTGTCTGGTTTATCACTGTGTAACAAATATCCTAAAGTGTTAGGATTTATTATTGTTTATTATTTTCTCCATGGTTCTGAGAGTTGACTGTGCTCAGCTGGGTGGTTTTCTCTTGGGGAATCTCACATGTAGTTGTAGTCAGATAATGACTGGGACTGAGGTCTCCTGAAGGCCTGACTGGGCTATATAGTCACATGTCTGGTAACCTCAGTGCTGCTCCACACACCTCTTTTTCAGAAGAGTAGCCTGGACTTTTTACATGGTGGCTAAGGGCTTCCCTGGTGGCTCAGAGGTTAAAGCATCTGCCTTCGATGTGGGAGACCCGGGTTCGATCCCTGGGTTGGGAAGATCCCCTGGAGAAGGAAATGGCAATCCACTCCAGTATTCTTGCCTGGAGAATCCCATGGACAGAGAAGCGCAAAGAGTCAGACACGACTGAATGACTTCATCTCATCTCTTCATCTCTCAGGGCTCTAGGGATTGAGAGTGCATGTTCTAAGGCAGAAGCTGCTCATCTAATCAAGTACAAGTACAATTTTTTGGGTGCCACACCTTGAGTATGGTTTCTATTAATGCAAAGGCTTTGAGCTAGAGACAAGTATATCTTCCCTCTGCACTCCCAAGATACTATGGTGATACAGAATAGGATAACTCTACCATAAATTAACAGTCCTGGCAAAAGGACATAGTTGGCACTGGTCTAATTCTGAAATCTAGCTAAAGCATATGTCATCTCTTATTTTTAATCTTTTAAAAAATTTATTTATTTGGCCTGTCCTGGGTCTTAGTTATGGCACATGGGTTCTTCCATCATCACTGCAGCACAGGATATCTTTCAGCTGATGCATGCGGAATCTAATTCCCACACCAGGATCAAAGCCTAGTCCCCCACATTAGGAGCCTGGAGTCTTAGCCACTGGTCCACCAGGAAAGTCCCCACCTGTTCCTTTAAATGGGCCCATCCTGCTCCCTTGGGAATGATTCTCCATGGTTCTTGTCTCTGAACTCTGAGTCATCCTTACTTTTCTATAAACACTGTTCACGTTTGCAGTGAAGTAGTTTTCTCAGCCTGCAGCCTCATAGAAGTTTGGGGAGCCCAAAGACAATGTAAAGGTATAAAGTGATATTTCATTGTGTTTTTAATTTTCATTTCTCTGAATACCATAAATATTAATGAATTTGAACATCATTTTTATGTTTCTAGATAATTTCCTATTCTGTGAAATACCTATTTGTGTCTTTTGCTTATTTTCCTAAATTGGATTGATTCCAATGGACTTGTAGAAGTTCTTTATATATTCTGGATTAGAATCCATTTGAGGTGATATGTGTTGAAAATACCTTTTCCTAGTTTGTGCTTATCTTTTTACTTTATTATATTGTTTGAACAGAAGTTATTAATTTTAATATATTCAAATTTGTCAGTTACTTCTTTTGTGGTTGTGCTTTTTGTTTTTTAAAAGAAATTCTTCTTTACTCCAAGGTTATAAAAACATTTTTTAATTTTCTTGGAAAAGTTTTATAGTTTTGATTTTCATATTAAAGTCATTAATCCACAAGTATGATATGAGTTAAGGATCATTGTTTTTAATATGGATAACCTACTTTATCAGCCTAATGCAACACTACGTACGATGTCCGCTCTGCCTTAAATCAAGTTTCTATATATTCGTGAACCCTCTGTCCTGTTAGTTGTGACTAATACTTCATTGACCTCTGTGGTCAATACCACTGCTTCAGTTATATATCTTTAAAGTAAATCCTAGTATCTGATACGGAAAGTCCCCCAGCATGGTTTTCAGGACCGTCCTAGGTCTCCTTGACCCGTTGTGCTTTCATACAGATTTTAGAAGCAGCCTGTCAGGTCCCATAAAAATAAAAAAAAAGCAAACAGCTCCCCATTCATGTTTTGACTGCGATTACAGACTACTATTTTCACTGTCACTCACTCTCATGCCTTCATTTCCTTCCTCACCCAACTTGGTTTTCATGTTTAATCACTCCCTTGCAAACACCCTTAATTCCCTCATCCCACTCTCCCTTCTTTATACTTATGCCACATAATTACTTTCTCTGTGCCTGTACCCAATCAGCTATAATTGCTGGAGAAAAACAAATAACTATGATGAACGGTTTCATTTAAAATTCATGACCACAAATTTCCAATAAGCCCTTAATAATATCTAATATCCCGCTACATTTAACCATTCTCCACAATTACCTCTATCATACCTCTCCCTCTCTTGTCAAACCTATGTCTTCTGGTTCCTTTTTCTTTTTTTCTCAGAAGATAATGTGCCTCACTTCATTGAGAAGTCAGAGCAACAAGCAAATTTCCAAATCTACCTACCACATAAGTCCCATTTTCTGCTCCTCCTCACTCCCCATCTGGTTGTAATTAATACTAAGCATGAAACTTACTGTTTCTATCAAAGGCCAACTACTTCCTTGTGTTCTGGATCTCATCCCTCTCATCTTTTCAAGATGTCTCCTTATACATTCTCTCTTGTCTGCATCATCAGGTTTTCACTTCCCACTAACTAATATTCATCAGCATAAAAACAGGCCGTACTGTCAGACTAACAAAACAGCAAAACCTCTTGGGATCACTGCTTTCAGCTAATGTCCTGGTAGGGGCAATATGATGTGATGAGAAATATAAACTCCTATGCCAGATTCCTGGGGTTCAGATTTCATCTCTGCCACTTACTAGTATTATGACCCTGGGCAAGCAACCATGTCCATTTCAGTAGACACTAGCCACATGTAGCTATTTGCATTTAAATTTATATTATTGAATAATTAAAATTCAGTAAATAGTTAAAATTTACTTCTTCAGAGGGCCCAGCCACATTTCAAGCGGACAATGTAGCTGTAGAACTGTTCCATTATCGCAGAAAGTTCTGTTATACACCACTGGTCTAGAATAGCAGTATTTGGTTTTCATTTTAAAAAATTGAAGTATAGTTGATTTACAGTGTTTCAGGTATTTAATGAAGTGATTCAGATATATATATGTATCTATGTATATGTATGCATTCATACATATATCTAATTCTTTTTCAAATTATTTTCCATTTTAGTCTCTTATAAGATTTTGAATATATAGCTTCCTGTTGTTACTGTTCAGTCACTAAGTCATGTCTGACTTCGCAGTACCAAGGACTGCAGCATGCCAGGCTTCCCTATCCTTCACTATCTTCTGGAGTTTGCTCAAACTCATGTCCATTTAGTTGGTGATGCCAATCTATGATGACATAGTTCCCTCCCACAATAAATCCTTGTTGTTTATCTGTTTTATATATAGTCGTATGTATCTGTTAATCCCATACTTTAGTTTACCCTCCCCATGTAACCATAAATTTGTTCTCTATGTCTATGAGTCTGTTTCTGTTTTGTAAAGCAGTTCATTTGTATTATTTTAAAGATTCCACATATACATAATAT
>SJYX01004899.1:416348-433013 GCA_006410675.1 Oreotragus oreotragus | reverse complement strand
CTGGGATTTCTTTGGAAGGAATGATGCTGAAGCTGAAACTCCAGTACTTTGGCCACCTCATGCAAAGAGTTGACTCATTGGAAAAGACTCTGATGCTGGGACGGATTGAGGGCAGGAGGAGAAGGGGATGACAGAGGATGAGATGGTTGGATGGCATCACTGACTGGATAGATGTGAGTCTGATTGAACTCCGGGAGTTGGTGATGGACAGGGAGGCCTGGTGTGCTGCGATTCATGGGGTCGCAAAGAGTCAGACACGACTGAGTGACTGAACTGAGCTCAACTGGAATTCCATCACCTCCACTAACTTTGTTCACAGTGATGCTTCCTAAGGCCCACTTGACTTTGCATTCCAGGATGTCTGATTCTAGGTGAGTGATTCACATCATCATGCTTATCTGGTCATGAAGATCTTTTTTGTATAGTTCTGTGTATTCTTGCCACCTCTTCTTAATCTCTTCTGCTCTGTTAGGTCCATACTATTCTGTCCTTTACTGTGCCCATCTTTGCATGAAATGTTCCCTTGGTATCTCTAATTTTCTTGAAGAGATCGCTAGTCTTTCCCATTCTATTGTTTTCCTCTATTTTTTTGCACTGATCACTGAGGAAGGCTTTCTGATCTCTCCTTGCTGTTCTTTGGAACTCTGCATTCAAATGGCTACATCTTTCCTTTTCTCCTTTGCCTTTCACTTCTCTTCTTTTCTCAGCTATCTGTAAGCCCTCCCCAGACAGCCGTTTTGCCTTTTTGCATTTCTTTTCCATGGGGATGGTCTTGATCACTGCCTCCTGTACAATATCACGAACCTCCATCCATAGTTCATCAGGCACTCTGTCTATCAGATCTAATCCCTTGAATCTATTTGTCACATCCACTGTATAATTGTAACAGATTTGATTTAGGTCACACGTGAATTGTTTAGTGGTTTTCCCCTACTTTCTTCAGTTTCAGTCTGAATTTGGCAAGAAGGAGTTCATGATCTGAGCCACAGTCAGCTCCTGGTCTTGTTTTTGCTGACTGTATAGAGCTTCTCCATCTTTGACTGCAAAGAATGTAGTCAGTCTGAGTTCGGTATTGACCATCTGGTGATGTCCACGTGTAGAGTCTTCTCTTGTGTTGTTGCAAGAGGGTCTTTGCTGTGAACAGTGCATTCTCTTGGCAAAACTCTGTTAAGCTTTGCCCTGCTTCATTCTGTACTCCAAGGCCAAATTTTCCTGTTACTCCAGGTGTTTCTTGACTTCCTATTTTTGCATTTCAGTCCCCTATAATGAAAGGGACATCTTTTTTGGCTGATAGTTCTAGAAGGACTTGTAGGTCTTGCTAGAACCATTCAACTTCACATTCTCCAGCATTAGTGGTTGGGGCATAGACTTGGATTACTTTGATATTTAATGATTTGCCTTGGAAACAAACAAAGATCATTCTGTCATTTTGAGATTGCATCCAAGTAGTGCATTTTGGACTCTTTTGTTGACTACAAGAGCTACTTAGGGGTTCTTGCTCACAGTAGTAGATATGATCGTCATCTGAGTTAAATTCACGCATTTCAGTCCATTTTAGTTTACTGATTTCTAAAATGTCAATGTTCACTCTTGCCATCTCCTGTTTGACCACTTCCAATTTGCCTTAAATCATGCATTTTTTTGGACCAATCATGGTTGTTTGACCATGACAGGGTAACAGTCAGGAAGGCCAGGGGTCTCCAAATGGAGGAAGTAGCCTGTAAATGTCAGACATTTTTATCTCTCTTAAGTGACAGGAGGAAACAAACTAGCAGTATTTTTTACTTCTCTATACAAATTTAAAAGGAGGTTTCTCTTACAATACTGTGTTGCCATAATGACACCTGGTTTCACCTGAAGTTAACTATTCTCAAGCCTAGAGATAACCAATGCATTTCTCTTATGGAAATGTTTATCTTAAGCTATGCTAATGTACTATGCATTTACCCTAAACTCTGTCTTCAATTTTTTTCCGCCTCTTGGCTCAGAACCTACTTGAACAAACCAGTATGTTATATTCAGATATTGTTCCCCTAATCAATGTAAATGAAACTATTTTTATGGTGATCTGCCCTTCTTCAAGATTCAAGTTAATCATTTTATGGCCCAGGATGAACTATTTGGTGCCAAGATTATCCCAAAATGCATTTTATGGGTGAGGGGCCTGGTGCCATTCTGAGTTTTAAGACATTCCTTTCTTTTATTAACAGACTGCTAGTGACTATATAACATCCAGCTGAAGACTAGCAGGGGGCACTCTTTCTGCCCCCTTCTGATGCCTATGTCAGAAGCTTTCTCTATCTCCTTTATACTTTAATAAAAGTTTATTACACAAAAGCTTTGAGTGATCAAGTCTCATTTCTGGCCCCGTATTGAATTCTTCTCCTCCGGGGGGGCCAAGAATCCCGGCGTCTTTGCATGATTCAACAACAACCTTTCAACCACTTCCAATTTGCCTTAATTCATGGTATTAGCTGTAATGTATCAATAATGAGGGATGTAGTAATTACTGACACTTAGAGGTTGAGTGAACATCAATAAAATGGAATAAGCAGCTGTACTGAGACTGGGAGACTGGATCCTGGTTTTTGTGCTCTGTCAGCTGTGGAATATTATGAACCAGCCCAAGGGTCTAATTAGACTGTTTGAAAGTTTAAAAATTAGAGAACACATGTGATCCATTGTTGAGAAGTTGCAGACTCTATGCCTGGGTTTAGTTGCTTTGAAAATAGGCCGCCTCACATTCTTGGGAATGTTCACTGCAGTGTTGTCTGTGACAGCAAACAGTTGGAAACAACTCAAATGTTCTCCAATATGGGGATATATAAACACACTGTGGTACAGTCATACAATGGAGTATTGTTGAGTGGTAAAATGACTAAACTAGATCTCAGTTTAGCAGCGTAAATCTCAAAATCTAATAATGAGTTGAAAAGAACAGTTGGTAGTTGGACAAACATGGTATAACACTCATAGAAAATTAAAAAACACGAAAAGTAGCATCTATGGCCATACATATGAGTAATCAAAGTATTAAAGCATTAATGGCAAAAACACATATCTAAATAAATACATGTAGGGAAAGAGGTTGGAAAGACATCAGTTGGAGGTACACAAGACTTCAGCAGCATCTGCGAAGTATTATTTTCTTAAAATTTTAGAAGTGAACGTGACAGTCTAAAACTCAGGGTGCTTACTTTTATTCTCTAGAATTTGCTATATATTTGAAACATTTTTAAACTAAAAACAAAAAGAATGTGAGCTGTTTCTGGATCAAGAGATGACATGCTGCATTAATTCAGTAGTGTTTCTTGGGAATTGACTGTGTGTGTGTCTGTGTGTGTGTGATTGTGCTGAGTGTTGAGGAATATAGAAAAGTCACGTAAGACAAGAAAAAATGACATGACCTGTAAGTTATGTAAAGCAAGAAAACAAGCTTCTTGCTCCCCAGAAGCCTGTTTTCTTATGTGATGTGATAATATCCGTTACATAAAGCACTTGAGCCAGGGAAGATATCAAAATGAGGCATGGAAGACTGGAAGTCAGAGTCTCTGGAGCAGCTATTCGTAGATAAGATTTACTGGAGGAGGGGTATCTTGGAGTGAATCTGGTAGACAGAAGGGAGCTTAAGTACCTTCCAGTCCGAGAAAGCTAGGTTTGAAAGGGAGGAGTAAAAACCATCCTGTAGCAGCGAAGTGTTTTTTGGAGAGAAAATTGAACAGATAGTATTAAAGGTAGTCCAAAATGCTTTAATGCCAGGTCTAGGAGTTGAAACTTTATCCAGTAGTTAAGTGGAGAACCATTCATGGCTCTGAGGAACTGAAATGACATGTTGATTTGATTCTTTGACTATTAATCTGGTTGTGGTATGCAGGATAGAGTAGAGTAAGGAAAGACTAGGGGCTAGTTTGAGCAGATAGAGGCCTCAGTTGAGTTGGTTGTAATAGGGATGGAGAAAAGTAAACTAATATTTTCCAGCACAGTTTACAAAGGCACGTGTTTTAGTTGCCTTGGGCAACCATAACAAAACACTATAGACTGGATGGCTAAGCAATAGAGAATTACTTCTTATGGTTCTGGAAGCTGGGAGGTCCATGATCAAGGTGCTGGCAAGGTATATTTTATTCTGAGGCCTCTTCTCACAGCTTATAGGCAGCCATCATGCCACTGTGTACTTGAAGGGGAGAGAAAGCAAGCCAGCTCTGTACTGTCTCTTCCTCTTATAAGGGCACTAATCCTATCATGAGGACCCTGCACTTAGCTAGCCTTAATTACCTCCCTGAGACCCCATATCCAAATACTATCACTTTAGGAGTTAGAGCTTCAACATTTGAATTTGTGGGAGTGGAAGGAGACACAAACATTCAGTCTATAAACAATAAGTAATCTGTCCAAAGTTCTCATAGCTAGTAAATGCAGGGTCTGCAATAAAATCTAGGTTGTTTTTTACTCCAAAGTTTGTGTTGAAATTTTGGAAAAGTGGACTTGAGGAGTGATCAGATTTAGAAGGTGAAAGAGAAGGAGGGATAAAAGAACAGTGAGTTTGGGGTTGTCAATAAAGTGCTTGATGAAAACTGGAAATTTGTGAGGTTAAGCTAGCTTGGAGAGCAAAATGAGTTCATTGTGGAAGATGGAAAGTTGGAGTTGGTGCACGTGGCTTATAGACTGTTGTAACTCTGGTGGTTTAAGCTCTCAGATCTAAACTGTTGAAAGTCATCAGCATGGAGGTGGGGATGAAATTCTGAAGACAGCAGTTCCCAGAAGGAATGGGTAGAAATAAAGAGAAGAGCAGGCCTTCTGCCCTTTAAATGTGTTAAGAGGGCAGATTTCATGATTAAGTATTCCTACCACAGTTTAGTGAGAGAAAGACAAAGAGGGAGGGAGGGAAAGAAGGAAAGGGGGAGAGAATGGGAGAAATGAGGGGTGAGGGGAAGAAAATGTCTTAAGGAATTCTCATACTTAAAATTATTTGTTTGGTGAAATAGAATTGCCAACAAGGAAAGCAATGGAGGAGCAATTAGAGGAGAAAAACTGCTTGTTGATTTTTTTGTGGGGGGGATGTTGGTGTCTGGGCCATTGAAGCCTGTTCATTTTAGGAAGAAGAGGGTGGTTGAATGCATCTGATACAATAGTGTTGGTTAAAGAGAATGACAGTTGGTACTGGATGGTTATAATATTGTGATTCGGTGGAAAAAACAACAGCAACGATCTTCTAAAAAGTGCAGTTTCCAGACTGTTAGATTTCACAGACCTATAATATTTCAGTAACTAAGGGAACTAAACAGGATCATTAAAAACATCATAGTTCCTTATCAACCTCATTTTCATAAAAGGAAAAAGCCTTTTAATGTAAATTTAAATGGTCATAATCGTCGGGTGAGGGGTGGTTTTGATGTGAACTGGCAAAAAGTCAGTCCCCAAAGGGGACAGATCTGAGAACTTTCATTTGGGAACCATGGAAACAACATTTGTGGTGTCTCCTGTGACTTATACTCCCCGTAAGTCTGGTATTATTGTTTTTAAAACCACCTTTTGTTTCCTCAAAGCACCAAAGAAGACATTTCAGGAAACTTAGTAGATCCTTATTCACATAATGAAGGCAGATTAAAATTAACCAAGAGGTGCTGCTTGCAAGTGAACGCGTTAGTCACTCAGCTGATCTGACTCTTTGCAGGTCCATGGACTGTAGCACACCAGGCTCCTCTGTCCATGGGATTCTCCAGGCAAGAATACTGAAGTGAGTAGCTATTCTCTTTTCCAGGCATCTTCCTGACTCAGGGATCAAACCCAGGTCCTGCACACTACAGGCAGATTCTTTACCATCTGAGCCACCAGGGGATGCTGGAGGAATATTCTTCCTGATGAAAGCAACTCTCCTTGTTGAGGGGAGAGTGGGATTGTAGAAGTAATAATACTTTGGTCCATTAAATTGTAGTTGAATGTTCACTCATGACTAGGAGAAAAACCATGGGCTCCTTATTTCTTGACTTTCAAGGTACATTCAGTTTCCAAAGGAAATCAAGGCTTCTGATAATTCTCCAGGTCCTATGACCCTTTTTGTAATGTAAAGACAAGCCTAATAATTCTGTGACATAGCTCCTGAAATATTATCATCTTCTACCTTCTGTCTGCCTGCCCCAACCAAAACTTGAGTATTGAAAGCTTGACTTCATCACCAGAGTCGTAGGAACTGAACAGACTCAGAACTGGGGACACCTCAAGGACTGGGGCTGGCCTGGAGAAATAAAAGAGAAAGGCACTAACTGTACTGTGAGTCACTGCAGCACAGGCTCAAAAGGAGTGTTTACATGTGGAACCTGAGGGTTATTATACAGAGCAGTTTCTGCTGGTTTAAGAAAAAATAGACACTAATTATGCAAGCTCAAATAACAACAAAAATGTATAATGCATTGAAATCTGTTTTGATTTTAAAAAATAAATAGCTCTTAGGCAGACACTGAAATGAACAGATTTCAGTGCCAGAAAAGATAAATTAGCCACCCACTCCACACAAAATATTATCCTTTTTCTATAGCATACATTTCTATTGGTTCTGCAATTATATTTGGTAATGATTTTTTCTCACCAACTGTTCTTTTAATTTTGAAAATACTGTCGGTCAAATTTCTTAATTGAGTTCTGAGAGAAAGCTTGTAGAGGTCAAAATAACACTGTGATGATGCTAATGAAACCACCAACATAAAAAACATTTCCCCAGTTGGTACTCTTTGTCATCAGTATCCTATTAAACATATTTACAAAGGCATTACTTAAGTTTTTATCCTTTTATTGTGCAATATAAAATATATATAGAAAAGTACACATCATGTGTATACAGCTTAATGAATATTTATAAGGCAACTCAGGTAACCACCATTCAGGTGAAGAAATTGAACACGGCTGATACAAAGACGTTCCAGTGTTTCCCTTTCCCATTGCATCCCCATTGTATCTATTTATTCCTCTTTAGAAATAGCAGATATTTACCTTTTAAAATAATCCCTTGCTTTTTAAAAACTTATACTCTGTAGATATGCGTCCCTAAACAATTTAGTTTTGTCTCTTTTTGAATTTATATCTCTGGCTTCTCTTAAGAGGATTTTCCTTTTGACTTTGGTTCTCAGAAGGTTTCTGAAGATGTATTTTGGATTTGGTTGCAGGTCATGAATCTTCAGGTGGTTTTGGAAAATTCTCAGCTAGAAGCTCTTCAAATATCACTTCCGCTCCACTCTCTCTCTGCCCTCATTCTAAACCGTAGTCACACTTCTGGAGGGCTACTTCTCCCCTGCCCCTTGGATGAAATCGCAGACAATCCTCTGTCTTTTCTATGTCTTTTCAGGTAACGAAGTTTTTTGGTCACTTCAGTCCTTAAAATAGTTATAAAAGTATAATTAATGTCCATGTAATAGTCAAAAAGTTCTAACTTCTTAAAAAAAATAACAGTTTTATTGAGGTCTAATTTACATACCATAAAACCCATCCACTGTAAATGTACAGTTTGATAGTGTTTAGTAGACTTATGCAGTTGTGAAACCATCAAGATATCCCAGTTTTAGAGCATGCCCATCATCTTGAGAAGTGCATTTGTGCTCATTGGCAGTCAGTCCCCATCCTGCCTCCAGCTTCAGGCAACCTCTCATCTGGTTTCTGTATCTATTTTTGCCTTTTCTGGAAATCTCATATAAGTGGAATCATATAAATGAAATATGTGATCTTTGTGTCTAGCTTCTTTCACTTAGTATGTTTCTGAAACTCCTTTATGTTTTTGCAGACAGCTATATCTGTCTATCTACATCAGAAATTTACTCTTTTATGTTGCTGAATGGGATTCTGTTGTATATACCGCATTATGTTCATCTAGTCACCAATGATGGAAATTGGGATTATTTCCAGTTTGCTGCTACTCTGAATAAGCTGCTGTGGTCATTTACATAAAAGTCTATGTATTGACATATGGTTTTGTTTCTCTGAAGTATATAGGAGGGGTGGAATGGCTGGGTGGTAAGTTTATGCTCAACTTTGTAAGAAACTGACAAATGCTTTCCAAAGCTGCTGTACCAGTTTACATTCCTACCAGCAATGTAGGAGCATTCTCTACATCCTTGGTAACAGTTGTTATTGTCTTCATCAATAACTGTTTTAATGAATTAGTAATGGTATGTTACTGTCACTTTATTTTGCATTTTCCTAGTGACCCACTCCAGTATTCTTGCCTGGAGAATTCCATGGACAGAGGAGCCTGGCAGGCTACAGTCCATGGGGTTGCAAAGAGTCGGACACAACTGAGCGACTAACACTTTCACACTTTGAGTGACAAATATTGTTGAGCATCTTTACTTATTAGCTGTTCATGTGTCCTCTCTGGTAAAGTGTCATTTCAAATCATTTGCCCATTTGTTAACTGGGTTGTTTGTCTTCTTATTGAATTATGAGGCTATATGAACACACACATGTACAGACATATATAAAAACAGACACATGCTGGTTATACCTCCTTTATGAGATATAAGATTTACAAACATTTTTTCTCAACCTTTTCATTTTCTTAATGATATCTTTTGAAGAACAAATGTTTCTAATTTTGATGAAGTCCAGTTTATTATTTGTTTTCTTTATGGATCATGTTTTTGGTGTCATGTCTAAGAAACTGAGGAGCTGTCAGATGAGTAAAAGACAACTAGGAAATCATAGTGTCATGAAACCAGGGAAAATAACATTTTTAGGAAGGAGGAGGATGATCGCTAGTACTAAAGCCTGCAAAAGGTTCAGAAGGGATGAATGAGATGAAAAGGTTTCTAAATTTGGAGAATAATAGTAATAATACTGATAACTGATATTTATGATGTTTATTTTATGCCAGACCCTATACTAAGTGTGGTCCCATTTTTAGTTTTAGTAAGTAGATGGAAATTAGATATTTTCCTTGAGTTTTGGTATCAACACATTTTCCCCCTCATACCTCTAAAAATATTGATTCAGAGAGTATAGCTTAGGATGTAGAGATAGAAAGTTGTATTAAACTTGAGCTCTACAATGTATTAGTTATGGGCAAGCCACTTACCTTTTTTTTTTTTTAATCTGTTGCCTCACTTGTAAAGTAGGAATCATCATTACTACTTTGTGGGACAGGCCTGTCATTAGATATTGTAGCAAACCACTGGTACATGCTTTAGAATGGAAGTTGTAATCACTAGTTGTCACAATCAGATAAAGATCCAAAAATGTTTTATAAACTGTTATAGTCTGTAGTATATATTATTCACACCATTTAGTATTTTTCAGAATCATAATGCATATGTAATATATTGTCCTATTTTAATTTTTTTATCTTAAAATTAATTTTTTTAAAGTACTTGAATTTTTCTCCTTTTTTCATAACCCAAAGATTATAACCAGTGCTTTTTTAAAAACAGCTTTACTAAAATATGATCCACATGCCATGTATTTATCCATTTTAAAGTATACAGTTCAGTGATTTTTAATATACACCCAGAGTTGAATCAATTTTAGAACATTTTCCTCACCCTCCAAAAGAACTCTGTACCCATTAGTGGACTCTCCATTAACCCCCCACGTATCCTATCCCTAGGCAATAACTGATCGACTTTCTGTCTTTATAGATTCACCTATTTTGGGATATTTCATATTCTTTTCATGTAAGGAATCATACAGTATGTGATCTTTCCTGATTGACTTATCTTAAAGAAAACCAGAGATAATAGTTAAAGTAGTAAAACTGGCTTTTATTCAAGAACAATTGTAATAGGAGAAAAGAGGCCTCAGTACTGAACTAAGCTGAATTCTGAATACAACCTGGTCAGTGGGGATTTACAGCTAAGGAGCAGGTTGCAGTGGTGCTGGGGAGAACTAGTGGATAGAAAATTACCAAGTGGAGCCACCAAAGGTAGGGAAGTGTCTTACTAAACTGAACCAGCAGGAGTGTCTGAAGGCAGACCACAGTGACCAAATATCACATGCGGGATGGTGGGGAGTGAGGAACTTGATCAGACTTTCAGTTCAGTTCAGTTCAGTCGCTCAGTCATGTCCAACTCTTTGTGACCCCATGAATCGCAGCATGCCAGGCCTCCCTGTTCATCACCATCTCCTAGAGTTCACTCAGACTCATGTCCATCGAGTCTGTGATGCCATCCAGCCATCTCATCCTCGGTCGTCCCCTTCTCCTCCTGCCCCCAATCCCTCCCAGCATCAGAGTCTTTTCCAATGAGTCAACTCTTCTCATGAGGTGGCCAAAGTACTGGAGTTTCAGCTTTAGCATCATTCCTTCCAAAGAAATCCCAGGGCTGATCTCCTTCAGAATGGACTGGTTGGATCTCCTTGTAGTCCAAGGGATTCTCAAGAGTCTTTTCCAACACCACAGTTCAAAAGCAACAATTCTTCGGTGCTCAACCTTCTTCACAGTCCAACTCTCACATCCATACATGACCACAGGAAAAACCATAGCCTTGACTAGACGGACCTTTGCTGGCAAAGTAATGTCTCTGCTTTGGAATATACTATCTAGGTTGGTCATAACTTTTCTTCCAAGGAGTAAGCGTCTTTTAATTGAAGGTGATCATATATTGTGGATGAGGATTCTGGCTCAGAAGCCGTCTAACACTTGGTTATGCAGGTCTAAGGACAGGGAACTAAGATGAGGCTTAAAAAAAGAGAGGCTTAGAGGAGTCTGACTGAAGTTTGGTCAAGGAGGGTGTCTTGGTCATTTCTTCTGCTTAGCATAAGTTTTCAAATTTCATCTGTGGTATAGCATGTATCACTACTTCATTCTGTTTCATTGTTGAATAATGTTCCATTGCATAGATAAACAAGATTTTATTTTTCCATTGTTTGCCTGGTTAGTGGGCATTTGGATTGCTTCCTTTTTTATTTTTTTTTATTTTTTTACTTTTATCGATGATGCCACTGTTAGCATTCATGTACACGCTTTTGTGTGGACATGTGTTTTCACTTCTCTTGGTTATATATCTAAGAGTGAAATTGCTGGGTTATACAATAACTGTATCTTTAATTTTTTGAGAAGCTGCCAAACTATTTTTCAAAGTAGATAATACCATCTTACATTCCACCAGTGGCAGATACAGATTCAGTTTCTCTTCAGCATTCCCGTTTGTTATTACTTGTCTTTTTTTATTGCAGCCAGGCTTGTGGGTAGGAAATGGTATCTCATTGTGGTTTTGGTTTGCATGTCCTGATGGCTAAGTGATGTTGTTGTTCAGTCGCTCAGTCATGGCTGACTCTTTGCAGTCCCACGGACTGCAGCTCACCAGGCCTCCCTGCCCATCACCATCTCCCGGAGCTTGCTCAAACTCATGTCCATCGAGTCAGGGATGCCATCCAGCCATCTCATCCTCTGTCGTCCCCTTCTCCTCCTGCCTTCAATCTTTCCCAGCATCAGGGTCTTTTCTAATGAGTCAGCTCTTTGCATCAGATGGCCAAAGGATTGGCGCTTTAGTCCTTCTAATGATTATTTAGGATTGATTTCCTTTAGGATCGATTGGTTGGATCTCCTTGCAGTCCAAGGGACTCTCAAGAATCTTCTACAACACCACAGCTCAAAAGCATCAATTCTTTGGCATGCAGCCTTCTTTATGGTCCAGCTCTCACATCCATATGTGACTCTGGAAAAAACATAGCTTTGACTAGACAGACCTTTGTCAGCAAAGTAATGTCTCTGCTTTTTAATATACTGTCTAGGGTGGTCATAGCTTTTCTTCCAAAGAGCAATTGTCTTTTAATTTCATGGCTACAGTCACCATCTGCAGTGATTTTGGAGCTCAAGAAAATAAAGTCTCACTGTTTCCATCCCCATCTATTTGCCATGAAGTGATGCAACCAGATGCCATGATCTCTGTTTTTTTGAATGCTGAGTTTTAAGCCAGCATTTTCACTCTCCACTTTTACCTTCGTCAAGAGGCTCTTTAGTTCCTCTTTGCTTTCTGCCGTAAGGATGGTGTCATCTGCATATCTGAGGTTATTGATATTTCTCCAGGCAGGCTTAATTCCAGCTTGTGCATCATACAGCCTGGCATTTTGCATGATGTACTCTACGTATAAGTTAAATAAGCTGGGGATTATACAGCTTTGACATATTCCTTTACCAATTTGGAACCAGTCTGTTGTTCCATGTCTGGTTCTAACTATTGCTTCTTGACCTGCATACAGATTTCTCAGGAAGCAGGTCAGGTGGCCTGGTATTCCCATCTCTTTAAGAATTTTCCACAGTTTGTCATGATCCACACAGTCAAAGGCTTAATGTAGTCAATGAACAGAAGTGGATGTTTTTCTGGAACTCTCTTGCTTTTTCAATGATCCAGTGAATGTTGGCAATTTGATCTATGGTTCCTCTGCCTTTTCTAAATCCAGCTTAAACCTCTGGAAGCTCTCGGTTCACATACTGTTGAAGCCTGGCTTGGAGAATTTTGAACATTAATTTGCTAGTGTGTGAGATGAGTGCAATTGTGCAGTAGTTTGAACATTCTTTGGCATTTCCATTTTTTGGATTGGAATGAAAACTGACCTTTTCCAATCCTAGGCCACTGCTGAGTTTTCCATATTTGCTGGTGTGCTGAGTGCAACACTTTCACAGCATCATCTTTTAGGATTTGAAATAGCTCAGCTAGAATTCCATCACTTCCACTAAGCTTTGTTTGTAGTGATGCTCCCTAAGGCCCACTTGACTTTGAACTCCAAGATGTCTGGCTCTAGGTGAGTCATCACACCATCGCGGTTATCTGGGTCATGAAGATCTTTTTTGTATAGTTCTTCTGTGTATTCGTACACCTCTTCTTAATATCTTCTGCTTCTGTTAGGTCCATACCATTTCTGTCCTTTATTGTGCCTACCTTTGCATGAAATGTTCTCTTGGTATCTCTGATTTTCTTGGAAAGAGCTCCAGTCTTTCCTGTTCTTTTTCCTCAATTGAAATTGAGTATTAACTAATACTTCTTTAACTCCAGTGAAGTACAGACAGGATCTGGGAGATTTAAAGATAGGAAGCAATCTGAAAATGGCCTATTAGCATGTTGCTGTTGGAATGTATTTACCCAAACCTTCAAGGTCTTTCTGAAACAGATGTGAACAGTGAAGGCAAGTGGATTTACTCATTTCCTTTAGCCCCTTTAATCTCATCAATTTGTGTTCTAGGTCATTGTTTCTGATCTAATACCCATATTGATGAATGTCACTATGTATTATCTCGCTCACACCCTGCCCAAAATTACAAAAATGAAGAAGACAAAGAGAGGGATTGGTATCCCAATAAGAGACTCCATAAAAATTTATGACTTTATCTGATAAAATAATTGCAATCTTGTATCATTGTAGAATCTTGTGTCATAGATCCAAAGCCCCTCTTCATAGTCACTAGTAAATGGAAAAAAATTTCCTCTTCTATTTGTGTAGGCAGGGGTGAACAACCTTTTTCAGTGAAAAGCTGAATAGTAAATATTTATAACTTTGTGAATCACAGAGTTTCCATTTTAGTTACTGAGCCCTGCAGTTGTATACAAGAGCAAAGGCAGACATAGACAGTATATAAACAATGGATGTAATTCCAATCTAATAAAACTTTATTTACAAAAACAGGCATTGGGCTGAATTTGGTCCATAGGCTCCAGTTTGCAGATCTCTTATGTAGAAGAAAGTGGGGGCTTCTTGGGAAGATATCTTTCTATGATAACTTTAAAAATGGGTATAAGAGTGAACGCTTTTTTATTTTTTCTACATGGATGTTTTCCTTGCCTATTACTACCCTGGGTGGGTCAACTGATTGATTTTGCAGAGGTTATTTGTCTCTTTACTCTTTTTTTTTTTTTTGCTGTTGGCTTTTTTGTTTTTATCTTTTTTTGGCCGTGTTATGTGACTTATGTATGGGATTTTTACTTTACTAGGTATTGAACCCAAGCCCTTGGCAGTGAGAACATGGAGTCCTAACCACGAAACTGTCAGGGAAGCCCCTGTCTCTTTCCCTTTTTCAATTTTATTTTCTTATTGCTAGGACAGTGTCTTTGAAGCATTTAAAACTAGATTAGAGAAAATCCCACAGTCACTTCTCGGAACAATTATTTTCATTATCGACTACTTCTGTTAAGTCTGATATCACAGAAATATTTATTTATTCCATTAATTTCATCAGTTATTTTCGATCAGCTTGAACTCTTTCATTTCTCTTATTTCTGTTACAGAGAAAGAGCTCATAAAATGATATTAGTTATCGATAGATAAAATAGGACAGCTAACTAGTGGAAAAATTTTTTATACCTCATTACTGTGTCTAGATTACTTCAGCTGTTGTCTTAAAAAATACTCTTTAAGGAGATTAAACTGAATCAAAATTTGAAGTAAAGCAGAAGTGTGAAGTGAATAACCTTTGGGGTGAGAGGCTGGACTGGGCATGGTTTTGAGGAATTGCTGAACAACGTCTGTAATCTTTTCTAGTACACTTTCCAGCTACATAACCCAGTAAAATCCCTTTGGGCTTAAGCTGGTCTAGATGCATTTCTTTCCACTTAAAGAATCTTAGCTGAAAGAGAGGATTTCATATTGGTATTGAGATTCAAAGGGTAATAGATAGACAAGGGAGGCATTGGGGTTCAGGCGGAGGGAAGAGCAGGTGCAAACAAACGACAAGGACTTTCTTGGAAATTAGAGTAGAAAGGTATCGAGGTAGGAGATCAGGCTGGATCTGCAGACCGAACCATGAAGGACTCGCCTTTCTAAAGTGTTTAAAGTGTGTCCTGTGTGCAGTGTTGTTGTGTTATTCGGGTCCGACTCTTGTGGCCCCGTGGCCTGGGGCCTGCCAGGTATGCAGGGAGGAGCTGTTAAAGAAGGCTGAGCAAGGGGGCAATATGAACGGATGGGGGCTAGGATGTTTGTTCTCATGGTGGCATGATGGAACCAGAATGGAGGAAGGACCACCAGTTGCAGGGTAGTGGCTGCTGTCTAGGTGAGAGATAGGAAAGCTGGAGCGAGGACACTGACAGTGGGAAATGGGGAGAAGAAAATATGTCTGAGAAGTGTCAAGGACAAAGACTTAACAATGGTAGCGTGACTAGGGTTAGGGTTAGCGTGGGATGAATAAAAGACGGGGGAATAAAAGAACAGGGCGGAATCTGGGCGGTTCTCAGTTTTCTGGCTTGGACAGCTGTGTGAATGAAGGTGCTAATCATCAAGATGATAGGAAATAAGGTATGTGTATATGGAGGAATTGGTGTGGCAAGCAAGGACAGTGGCAAGATAGACAATGAGTTTAATTTTGGATATGTTGAAGTAAAAGTTCATGGGTTATTCAGTTGGCTTTTGTGGGAGGCAGTTGGGTAATCAAATGTAAACTGTGGTTGTTGAAGAGGGTACTCAGAAAGAGTGTGTGCAGTGAGAAAAGAAGAACTGAACCATGGGGACATAACCATTTTAAAATTGTGGTCAGAAGGAGCAGCCAGAGAAATAAGGAAGAGAAATAACCAAGGGGATGTAATAACCAAAGTCAAGAGATGAAGTAATTCTAAGAATGATAAAGAAATTAAGAGCATTTGATATTCTAGGGAGGGCAAGCTTTATAAGAGTTGAAAAGAGTACATTGAATCTAGATACTGGTAGATAACTGGTGATAAGTGCAAAAAATGGTTTCAGGGGCTACATGAAGAAAAGGCCCAGACTGCAAAGCTCCGAAGAGGAGTCAGGGATGATGTAGCCATTTTTGACCAATTTTTCTCTATTTCACTGTGAAGGACAAGAAGAAAAATAGCCTAGGAATTGGGAGCACATAAGTCTAGGAATGTTAGTTGTTTTTCACTTATAGAAGAGATAAGGCCTGTTCACGTACTACAAAGAAGGAGTAAATGGAGAAGAAAAGGATGAAGATGAAGGAGAAAGAGGGAATATTAATAGAGCAAGGGCCGGGAGGATGGAGAGCAGGTTTGGATCCAGAGAACAGGGAAATGGATGAGTAATGGATGAGGTAGTTGACCTGGTTCAGTTTAGTTCAGTCGCTCAGATTCGTCCAATTCTTTGTGAGCCCATGGACTGCAGCATACCAGGCTTCCCCTCCCTTTTGAACCTCCCTCTCCCATCTCCCTGCCCATCCCACCCCTCTAGGTTGATACAGAGCCTTGTTTGAGTCTCCTGAGACACACAGCAAATTCCCATTGACTGTCTATTTTACATATGGTAATGTAAGTTTAGATCATACCTGAATGGTCTAGTGGTTTTCCCATTCAGGTATGACCTAAACTTACATTACCATATGTAAAATAGACAGCCAATGGGAATTTCCTGAAAGATGATTCTGTGAAAGTGCTGCACTCAATATGCCAGCAAATTTGGAAAAGTCAGCAGTGGCCACAGGACTGGAAAAGGTCAGTTTTCATTCCAGTCCCAAAGAAAGGCAATGCCAAAGAATGCTCAAACTACCGCACAATTGCAAGCATCTCTCACACTAGCAAAGTAATGCTCAAAATTCTCCAAGCCAAGATTCAGCAATACGTGAACTGTGAACTTCCAGATATTCAAGCTGGTTTTAGAAAAGGCAGAGGAACCAGAGATCAAATTGCCAACATCCTCTGGATCATGGAAAAAGCAAGAGAGTTCCAGAAAAACATCTATTTCTGCTTTATTGACTATGCCAAAGCCTTTGACTGTGTGGATCACAAT
>SJYX01004899.1:387536-413955 GCA_006410675.1 Oreotragus oreotragus | reverse complement strand
TTGCCATTTCCTTCTCCAATGCAGGAAAGTGAAAAGTAAAAATGAAGTCACTCAGTTGTGTCCAACTCTTCATGACCCCATGGACTGCAGCCCACCAGGCTCCTCCGTCCATGGGATTTTCCAGGCAAGAGTACTGGAGTGGGGTGTTCTCCGTGTCTCTTCTTAATCTACACCAAACAACGGTGTCTAATTACAGTGTCTTTTCTCTGGCCCAGTCTTGGGCACATAATTCACCTCAGGGTTTTTGGAAGTCTCCAACAGTTGATGAGTTGGTGCTTGGGTGGAAAGGTATTTGTCATCCCTGATTTATGGCAGAGATGATAAGTACCATGAGACCTAGAAGAAAGTTATACTGTTTCTTGGAGTAAATTGTGTTTTTCAAGGAAAAGGACAATATGTTCTATTTCTTTAGTACTTTCCACACCATTACAATCAGAGATTCAATTATGACTTATTAAATTAATACTTTAAGAGATCTTATCGTAAGGAAATAAGTCAACTTAAAATGCATTAACATGTTGTTTATAGCACTTCTGTAAGTGCCAAAGAAAAGCCACAGTCTTTAAATGAGTTTGTTCCAGCATCTGCAGCTTTTTTCACCCCTTTTTTTCACCCTCATTTTTTATCCTCATTTTACCCCAAAATGAGTTTTGCCATTTAAACTCATTTTCTGTTATTTTCTTTGTTCTTATGGAAGACGGAAAACAGCTGGTCAGCATCCTCTGCTAATACTTGTTAGATGCCTTCTTAAAAGGCTTTTAGCTTGAGGACATTATGCTAAGTGAAGTAAACCAGTCACAGAAGGCAAATACTGTATGTTGCCACCTCAGTCAGGTCCCTAGGGCAGTCACGCTCACAGGACAGGAAGTAGAACGGCGGCTGCCAGGGCCTGGGGCGAGGGGGCAATGGGAAATCGGTGTTTAATGGGTACAGAGTTTCCATTTTACAGGATGAAAAGAGTCCTTTGGATGCAGCTATGGCAGCACACGGAGAAGGCGATGGCACCCCACTCCAGTCCTCTCGCCTGGAGAATCCCATGGGCAGAGGAGCCTGGTGGGCTGCAGGCCGCGGGGTCGCGAAGAATCGGACACAACTGAGCGACTTCCCTTTCACTTTTCACTTTCATGCACTGGAGAAGGAAATGGCAACCCACTCCAGTGTTCTTGCCTGGAGAATCCCAGGGATGGGGGAGCCTGCTGGGCTGCCGTCTGTGGGGTCACACAAAGTCGGACACAACTGATGCGACTTAGCAGCAGCATGGCAGCCCAACAATGTGAATGTACTTCATGCTGCTGAAGTAAACACTTAAAAATAATTTAGATGGTAAAATTTATATTCCCTACATGCATGGCAAGGCGTATCTTTACCTTATGGGGATATCAGAAAAACCATGACCCAGCAACCTCCTCCTCCATAGCATTCTTTGCTGAGCTTCCATTTGCTTCTCATCTTTCTTTGTGGCCCCTTTTTGTGTCCTTCTAGAAACTTCTGTTCTCTTCTCTGGACCATCTTCAAGCCTTCCACAAACCAGATGTAGTTTTGGAAAAATGGCAGCACCAGTGCAGGAGGCTGTTTCAGAGGGCCTCAGGTTTTGTGCAGGCTGAGGGTTGCTGTGTTTGCTTGATGACAGCCTGCATTGCCTGTGGTTTGTACTAATCCATAGACATGGCTTCAGTTCTTACCAACTGTAAGGTTGGGGTGGATGAATTAGATGAAGTCTAGTGGAATTTACAGCTCACCCTTTCCTTGGGACTTTTTTATTGTGAACTTATTAACATTGTTATCATTTGGAGATATATGTAATGAAATGACATACCTTGGTTTTTCAAAATTATGAATCTAATACAAGCCAAAAGCACCGAACTTGTGACCCTGTCTTTCCATTTTTCCCATCTCTTTTCATAACTGAACTTCACCCTATTGGAACGATTTTTTTAAAAAACAAAGCCCCTCGCTTTTTGATTAAGGACTGGGGTTCCTAAGTAAGAGCACCTGAATACAATTGGGCATTATGCTAATTAGCTTGGCTGCTTTTATCCCTACCTGCACTGAGCTGAGAGTCCTTAATTTCCTTGTAACCTCCACCTAAATGTTACAGGTTGCAGGCCTCACTGGGCCTCATCAGTTAAGTCGTTCAGCTGGCTTAGTTTTAAATCTCTCTCCTTCGCCATTCTGTAGCAGAAGGGCCTTTGGGTGAAGACATAGAAACTTGGAGAGGAGTTCTTACCCTCCAGTAAGTGTGTGACTATTTTTCTGATTCTTCAAGGGAAAAAATCACAGAGTAGAGATTTGTTCTTGTCCTCGCAACATGACAACTTGTTGGTTTGGTGCAGTATTTGCTTTCACTCTTCAGCTGTGTCCGTGAGGAGTAGAGGAGTTTGGGGAGGTATTAGAGTAAGGATATTGGGTAGAGTAAGAGATTAAGATTTGTCCACTACCTGCCTGCTCCAAAATAATCTACCTAGAAACCTAACCTGAACATTCTGGTTCTGAGACACAATTAATGTGAAATCGATGTTATACTAGTTAGAACTCGCACGTATATATGTGTGTGCATATGTATTACCTCGGTAGCCACCATCCAGAAGGCTTCCCCGTGCTCTTTGCCAGCCACTAACTTCCCAAAGGTTATGCTGGAAGCATTCGATGGTGTTGGCGTCCAACCCGTGGGTGTACACTAAAAAAATGTGGCTTTAATTTTGGTGGACCAATCGCATCCCAGGACTTAAGGGACTTTGGATCTGTGCTGGTATCTAGTATTCGGGGTGCTGAAAGGGGGCACTAGTGGAACTGCTGGAAAAGTCCGACGTGGCGTCTGTGCTAGCCACAGTTTTGCCCTGTACCAGCAGAGGTTAGATGCTACCACTGACTTTATAGAAGTTGATGTTGGTCTGGAGCTTGATGCCATGCTGGTGCCATGCTGTCTGCTGGCCTTTCACAGGGAATTCTGGCCTTCTTAATTTGACTTCATATTTTGTGGATGACCCATGTATTTTGGACAGTTGCTGCCTGTGTGGCAGAGTTGATTGGCGCCATTGAGCTCTGTGTTACCAGAGAGCATTGCTGGTCGAATCCTTCCGTGAGCTATTTGCTGCATGACCGTTATTGATCTTTAGTTGTTGTTACCAAGCTGATGCCCCAAGGGGGCCTGGGTCAGTTGATTGTATTCCAGTCTATAAACTGTCAACAAAACAGGGCAGTTTCAGAGTGTCTTGACAAGCTCAATAGTTTAAGGTGAAGATTGTTTCCCTGGTGTCTGGAAATGTGCAAACTTGTCCTCCTGAGGGCAGTGGCATTGTGTGGATAATAAAACATATCACACCATGGTGGTGGTGTACTGATGAAGTTAGAGTACTGTGAATTTCACACATGCAATCAGATGATGCTGGGGAAGATATTCATGCTGGCAAACGAATCACAGAAGCTGTTCCACAGCCCCTAGCAAAATGTAAGACAGTGAATATGCACTTGAAATATGTGTGAATAAATGTGTGAACAACTGAACAGATTTAATTAGTAGCTCTTAAGGTTTTGTCCTGAAATTGTATTTAAAATCTCCAGAAAGCCTTGATACCATCCCTTGCCATTTGTAGCAAATATCACACTGCCCAACTGTTTTGAAGTCTGAAGCTACAGGATGTTTTTCAACAACTGATACTGAGAAAGTAAACCAGGAGACTTTTTTCCCAGGGATGTTAGAGAGGAAAGGAGAATGACTTCCAGTACCTTCTGAGAATTCAACTGGGATTGGAGGAGGGGGACGCATTTCAACATTGCAGAAATTAGCAAAACAGCTCTGAGAACTCAGGAGAGTAAAATTCAGTAGTAACTCACACATGGAAATGATCAGCTCAAAATTCAGTACCATATGTGTGTCACTACTAGACTTTGTTGACGTATCAAGGCAAATATTGTTTTCAGAAGGTTGTTACAGATTTTGAAACTGTTGGAGAGAGAGACTGCAGGAAGAGCTTTCTCTCCGTGTGAAAGGGCACAGCCACTTAAAAGGTGTCAGAAAAATAATACGTTCAGAAGAGCAGTCCCTAGGGAAAAGCCAATGCATCAGTGGCAATGCCGGAAGAAATAGGGCCAAAGCAAAGGACAGGGAAGAGTCAGAGACATGCCAGCCCTCCTCAGCAAATTTACTGCACACGGAAGGGACGCAGGAAGGAATGTTCATCCTGAACACTGGCGAAGAAGAGAGGTAGATGATTTCAGATCCGTGTAAAATAGACTTTAAATACCACGTTAGGGGGCTTCCCCAGTGGCTCAGCGGTAAAAAAAAAAAAAAAAAAAAAGTCTGCCTTCAACGCAGGAGCTGCAGAAGACACAAGTTGATAGTCGGGAAGATCCCCTAGAGGAGGGCGTGGCCACCCACTCCAGTATTCTTGCCTGGAGAATCCCATGGACAGAGGAGCCTGGTGGGTGACAGTTCATGGGGTCGCGGAGAGTCAGACAAGACTGAGCAACTGAGCACGCATGCGCCACATAAGGATCAACTCCTCGGAGAAGGCACGTCTGCTTTCAGCTGGAGGGCAGTTGTTTTTCTTCTTTCTGTCGTTTCAATCATTATGGTCACAAGGGTGAACCAGTTTGAAAGAGTGAGAAATAGTGCCGCCTATTTGTTTGTTTTCAGTTATTTCCATCTGTAATGGTAAACAGAACTTTCCATTGTGTGTGTTACTTGGGATCTTTTAAAAATCAAAGGAAACAGTGGGCAGTCTAGGTGCCATGGGAATAAACGGGGCTTGTATCCGAAAAGGCTCCCGGCAGGCGCATCCTGGGTTCCATTACTGGCTGTCCCTCCCCACCCCTGCTGCGCTGTTTGAAGCGGCTGGGCGGACTGCCTACACCTGGAAGCCGATAAGACACGCTCATGGCACGCTCTCATAGTTTTCCAAGAAAAATAGCAAAGAATGCCCTTGTGTTGAGGTGCAGGAGTTGCTGACTGGCAGGGTCTCTCAAGAATCAACAGGCCCACATTTCTGCCTTCTCGTGTTCCCACGTTGATTCTCAGCTCAAAATGAGTAAAAACCGATGTGTTTTTGTAAATCAGCAAGTACAGACCCTCCACTCCTTCTTTAAATGTTGATTTGCCAATTTAAAAATATTCGCTTCTGCTCAGAAAATTACTCTGCTGACAATGTTTGCAGGAAAGGGACTGTCCAAAAACTGAAAGTAGATAGTTACAGCTTTGTTTACATTTGTTCATTTAATGATAACTCAGATAATAACTCTTGAGCAGCACTGTGAGCCAGGCTCTGTGGTTGGTACAGGGATCAGGGCAGTGAATGAGTGTCTACCCCAAGAAGCGTCGATATTTAAGGACAGGACATGGTTATTTTCGAGGTGATATTGCATAGAAAAACTGAACACTGGCAGTGTGGGTTTAAAAAGGTTGTGTGGCATTATATTTTGTGTATAACGTCTCAGACTTTCTTTTCATCGTTTTGTTGGGGAAGAATAATGTCAAAATTACTATTCTGCGTGAACATAATTAAAGAGAAAATGGAAACTGCAGAAATTAGTGATTGTAGCAGAAGAATTTTTTTTTTTTTTTTTTCGAGTGTCTGCCTCAGAGCACATCCATGGGATGCATTCTTATTGCAGGAAAATTTAGCTTTGGTCTTCTCTCCTGGAGTCACTCGTTCTGTGTTTTTGGATTGAGGAACAGCCATTTGTAGGGGATGTTCTGTACTTCTAATTCAAGCAGACTTACATACACAAAGCGTAATCTTTATACACCATTCATGATCGCTTCCCGCTAAGTTGTGTGCTGTTATTTCGCAGAGAGCGGCTGCCCTTTAGAACAGCATGAATTCTGTCACTCTCTCCCCAGGTTCATCTGAAATATCTCCTTTGAGACTGAGTAGGGATGGAACCTGGAGAAGGCAATGGCACCCCACTTCAGTACTCTTGCCTGGAAAATCCCATGGATGGAGGAGCCTGGNTGCTGTTATTTCGCAGAGAGCGGCTGCCCTTTAGAACAGCATGAATTCTGTCACTCTCTCCCCAGGTTCATCTGAAATATCTCCTTTGAGACTGAGTAGGGATGGAACCTGGAGAAGGCAATGGCACCCCACTTCAGTACTCTTGCCTGGAAAATCCCATGGATGGAGGAGCCTGGTGGGCTGCCGTCTATGGGGTCCACTTAGCGGCAGCAGCAGCAGAGATGGAACCAGGTTTTGGTGGAGTGTACTTGTTTACAACCACTGTTCTCTTGGAGCATTCTTCCTTTTTTTTTTTTTTTTTGGTATGTCCTTTTACCAGAAATACTAGCCTCAAAACAAGTAGTTCTATTTTGATGTGTTTTACCTGGCAGCTGACCCTTTCTCTCATCTGCCCTCTGCCTGCTTGCTCTGAACACTGTCAGGGTGTATGTTTCTTTTCTGAGTATCATTTACTTGGTCAGCTTGCATGTAAAGATACCCTCTACCCTGCACTCTCATCTGCCTTTGTAGCCTCAATAAGAGAGAGCTTTGATTTGAGGAAATTCTAAGTTGAATAGGTGAGAATAAGCTGGTGCTCTCTGAGCCCCAGGGCCGATACACACCAAGCTCCATGCAGGTGCAGCTCTGTCCAATTGCAAGTGTGTGGAGGCGCTTATTTTTGTGTCCCCAGCAAGTGTGCATAATCTTAGGCAAACAGCCCTGCCAGAAGGGACATCCAGCAGCTCCTCAAGGCAGAATAACAATTCTTGGCTCCTGCATCTGTAAAATTATCTATTTTCAAAACAATCCTTTTAAAAAAAGAAACCAACAAAGGGGCTAGTGTTGTTTATGTAACTTTTCTGTAAGGTTATAAAAAGTTTTTCTCTCTGTGTACAAAATGGAAATGGTACGTGTTCCCAAGTCTAGAGAGTTTGTTTGGGAAGCTGTGCTATCTCTTGGGATTTTCCTTTGCTTATGATTTCAGCCTCTCTCCCTTGTCTAAAAAATAATTTTTTAAAATGTTTGGCTCTGAAAGTTCTTAGGAATGGTTGTTGGGAGCTGGGTAAATGGGATGGCCTCTCTTGCCCCTGGGGGCTGTTCTGAGGCCCCATGAGGGGGATAGGTAGGGCTAATCTTTGCCAAAGCGGGATGAGATGGGGCAGGCTGCTTGCAGCAGCTCCTGGCCTCTCTGGATGCCCACTGTGACTCATTTAGCTTCGGCTGAACACATTTTTATTTAGATTTCCTTTTTCTTATTGCTCATTGGCCATCAGCTTCCGCTAGTAGCCTATTAATTGTTGAAATTAGTGTGACTGAAGTTCATTCTGACAGAGGGCAACACACAATATGTGTTGAGGGGAGGAAGGGACTTCATAATAGACTTCATGCAACCTTAAAAATGGAATTGAAAATGTAAAAATGCACACACAAGAGATTCAAAACACTTGTGTGCTCAGAAGGCTACTATAGAGGGAAGAGCAAAGATGAAAGAGAGCAAAGGGCATGCTGCCATCTTAAACAAGGCAGGCAGAATAAATAAATTGCTGTGAAGGGATCTTTGTAGAGAGAAGATTGTCCAAACAGAGACAGGAATATAAAGCTGACTCAGGGTCCAGGTGGAATGGACCACTGATGGGTTAGTGACTTCTCACCTAGTATGAGGACCAGGGGATGTGAAATATGGGAGCTTGTGGAGTCCAGACTCCTCACCAGGCACTCATGGGCTTCCAGTGGGTGCCATCCCCAGAATGCTGTGACCTGGAACATTACCCAGCTCCCAACAACCATTCCTAAGAACTTCGTGCAGGTGTCTGGGACAGTCAATGGGGACAGAAATGTTGAAGACATTATTTCTGTTTCAGGTCAGCTGTATCTATTAGCTGTATTTTGTTCGCTTGTTTGTTTTGCAGGGAGTGATTTAGGATCTGCAACCAAATTGTTGACTTTGCTAGTTATCAGTGAGAAGCATTTCACAACAGATGTAGACTATATACCATTTTCTCATCTTGGCTTCAGGTTTAGACTGGAACAGGTCTTGAGCCCCTTTGGGATCTGAGGGTATTTTATTTCTCTGTGTTTCTTGGCTTAGTGAGAGTTTTCAGATTATGTCTTGACTCATTTGTTCAGAGAGAATCTTCAGGACACAGTGAGGAATAAAGATATTGAGCCAAAGGTCATCTGTTGGTTCAGAATTTCTGGAAAACATAAAAAAATTATGCTATTACTTTTGACTATATGAGTAGAGTTTTAAATGTTATTTATTTTATGTTTAAAAGTACATCTTTCTCTTCTTTGATTTTGGAGAAGGACAGTTCTCATCTACCAAACATTAGTTTCATACCTACTAAATTCTATCCTAGAACAGAGCGTAGAGAGGCTAAGAGTTGGCTGAGTTCCCTGAAGTGGGCTTTGATAAATGAGTAGGAGCTCCTCAGATGGAGACGGGAAAGGAGGACATGAAATGAACAGCCTGCAAGGGACAGTGACAGTTCTGAGTGATTTGAGCCCGTCAGGCGGTGGGGCAAGAGGATGCTGAAGACAGAGGAGCAGGCACTGTGCGTTCATCTAAAATTCTTTATCAGAGTCACGGTGTATGTGTAACCAATATGATAAGATACAGACTATTCCCATCACTTGATGAAGTTCCTTTATGCCCTCTTTGTAGTCAAGCCTCTCTTCCTGTTCCCAGCCTCCATTCGATCTCTTTGTCCTTGGAGGTTGGCCTTTTCCAAATCTTCATATGAATGGATCACGCAGTATGAGGCTTTTGTGTCTGACTTTTTTTCCCTCTTAGTGTCATGCTTTTGAGATTCACATATGTTGTATATAACAATTCATTCCTTTTTTCACTGTTGAATAATATTGGTTTTATCTCTATGTGTTTATCCATTCACCAGCTTATGGACATCTGTTTTTTCCAGTTTCTGCTTATTATATATAAACTGCTGTGAATGTTTATGTACAAGTCCTTATATAGACATTTGTGTTTTTTTTTCTTTAGGTAAATACCTAGGAATGAAATCACTGCGTCAAATAGTAAGTATATGTTAAATTATGAAAGAAACTGCCAGATTGTTTTCTAAAATGGTCACTCCATTTTGCATTACAAGTTGCTCTGCATCCTCTATGGCACTTGATAGTGTCAGTTATATATATATATATATATTTATTATTTATTTTAATCGTTTAGTAGATGGGTAGTAGTATCTCATGATAATTTTAATTTTTATGTTTTATAATATGCTTATAAATTATACAGCTTTTAAATTTCGGTTTTCAATGGTCCATGATTAGTATACACAATTGATTTTTATAATTGGTTTTGTATCCTGCAGCCTTGCTATACCACTCACTTAATAATTCTTATAGCTCTTTTTTTATAGATTCTTTAAGATTATGTGGCAGGTGATCTTGTCAACTGTGAATAAAACAGTTATGTCTGCTCCTTTGCAACCTGTATGATTTTATTTCCTTATTGTTTTGGCTAAGAGCTCTTCTTAAAAGATTTTTGAATCAGTAAGAGCAGATTTCATTCTTGTGAAGCATGTACAGCTTGTACAGCTTCTTACAAGGCTCCTTCTTTTGTTGAGATATGTATTTACTTTTATACCTCACTTTGTGTGACCTTATTTAAGAAAAAGATGGCGAATTGTTAAAGCTTCAGTTCTCACAAAATCTGGCACCTCCTGCTCTCTGCTTCCTTGGATCACTGCTTTATTTATTTTGTTATCCTCCTAGACTTTTTGTAATACTATTTTTATTCTTTTCTGGGCTTTCAAAAATTCTGATTAGACTCAAAAGAAAAAGAAATATCATCCTAGTCCAATTGAGATATTGGATCTGGGTGTTCAATCAATTGATTCTTGGTCAGGACTTGAAACTTGCTTTTTGTGGTCAGGGGGACTGTCACTAGGCCATGGATCACCAGTTGAGCTTCTTTTCTGTTTAGTCTGTGAGACATTTTAGTTCACACCTTTCTCATAGGTTTTAATTGTTTGCAATCTGATGTCTTTCCTCAGAATCATGGACTTTCAGTCTCATTTGGGCAGCATTCTATAGCCTGCCATCCTGGTTGATACATTGATGGAGATGTTTGCAATTTTGAAAAATCATGTATTCCTATTGCTATATTATTTTGTTATATGTATTGGGCCACCTGAAAGCTTTACTTCCTAGAAGAGGAAGAATTGAGTCTGTGGAGTTAGCAGGACTCTAGGATAGTTGGCCAGAAAAGGCAATGGCACCCCACTCTAGTACTCTTGCTTGGAAAATCCCATGGACGGAGGAGCCTGGTGGGCTGCAGTCCATGGGGTCACTAAGAGTCGGGCATGACTGAGCAACTTCACTTTCACATTCATGCATTGGAGAAGGAAATGGCAATCCACTCCAGTGTTCTTGCCTGGAGAATAGCAGGGACAGAGGAGCCTAGTGGGCTGCCGTCTATGGGGTCTCACAGAGTCGGACACGACTGAAGCTACTTAGCAGCAGCAGCAGCAGGACAGTCGGCTAATTAATTCTTGGAGCATGCGGTTGTCCTTACCTCCTGCTTGCTTATTTTATGTGAGTAGCCCAGGCCTTGTTCTGTCCACAGTTCCTGTTGTCTGGAAACAGTTGATTTCTCACGGTTCTGTGAGTTGCTTTTCTTACCCAGGTGGGAACAAGTAAGTACCTATACTTTATTTATTTTTTAATACTTTAATATCATTTTCAGTGTTTTGTTTTGTGGACTTTTGGCTGTGCTGGGTCTTCGCTGCAGTCTGCAGGATCTTCTCCAGCTGTGGCGAGTAGACTTCTGCCTTGTGCCTCAAGGGCTTCTCATTGTGGTGTGTGAGCTTTTCTAGTTGCATTGAGCGGGCTTAGTTGCCCCATCGCATATGTGAATTTAGTTCCCCAACCAGGGATTGAACTCACCTCCCATGCTTTGGAAAGTAGATTCTTAACCACTGGACTACCAGAGAAGTCCCATTATATATACTTCATAAACAGATGTCTGTTTAATAAAAGTAGCAAAGTACCATATGTGTTAACAGTATTAAAATAAAAAAGTTAAATGTATCCTATTACAGTCATCATTCTTGTGTATTTCAACTACCTTTTTTGTACTTCTGCTGTTGGGAACTTTCCTTTTTGGGTTGTCATCATCTCATGGTCTTTCCCAGATTCAACTTGTTCAATGACAATAATAAACTATCATGTTATTATCGATGCTTCAGAGTGAGGTTGGTTGTCCTATTCGCATGGGTGGTGTTCTTTAAAGCTGTATAGCTTTCTGACAAGAGGATGTTCCAGTGCCATCTAGCCTGATTTGCTTCCCCCTAAGATGTGAACTCAGTGCCCCTCCATTGAGTAGAGAACAGTACGCATGAGACTTATGAGAGGTTGCTGATGGGAGCAGACCCACTTTGTGTGTGTGTGTTTGAAATACAGTTGATTTGCAATACCGGGTCAGTTTCAGATGTACAGCAAAATGATTGTTTTATATATGTGTGTGTGTGTGTGCTGTCTCTTATACACATCTAGATGTGTATAAGAGACAGCTCTTTGTCCTTGGAGGTTGGCCTTTTCCAAATCTTCATATGAATGGATCACGCAGTATGAGGCTTTTGTGTCTGACTTTTTTTCCCTCTTAGTGTCATGCTTTTGAGATTCACATATGTTGTATATAACAATTCATTCCTTTTTTCACTGTTGAATAATATTGGTTTTATCTCTATGTGTTTATCCATTCACCAGCTTATGGACATCTGTTTTTTCCAGTTTCTGCTTATTATATATAAACTGCTGTGAATGTTTATGTACAAGTCCTTATATAGACATTTGTGTTTTTTTTTCCTTAGATAAATACCTAGGAATGAAATCACTGCGTCAAATAGTAAGTATATGTTAAATTATGAAAGAAACTGCCAGATTGTTTTCTAAAATGGTCACTCCATTTTGCATTACAAGTTGCTCTGCATCCTCTATGGCACTTGATAGTGTCAGTTATATATATATATATATATTTATTATTTATTTTAATCGTTTAGTAGATGGGTAGTAGTATCTCATGATAATTTTAATTTTTATGTTTTATAATATGCTTATAAATTATACAGCTTTTAAATTTCGGTTTTCAATGGTCCATGATTAGTATACACAATTGATTTTTATAATTGGTTTTGTATCCTGCAGCCTTGCTATACCACTCACTTAATAATTCTTATAGCTCTTTTTTTATAGATTCTTTAAGATTATGTGGCAGGTGATCTTGTCAACTGTGAATAAAACAGTTATGTCTGCTCCTTTGCAACCTGTATGATTTTATTTCCTTATTGTTTTGGCTAAGAGCTCTTCTTAAAAGATTTTTGAATCAGTAAGAGCAGATTTCATTCTTGTGAAGCATGTACAGCTTGTACAGCTTCTTACAAGGCTCCTTCTTTTGTTGAGATATGTATTTACTTTTATACCTCACTTTGTGTGACCTTATTTAAGAAAAAGATGGCGAATTGTTAAAGCTTCAGTTCTCACAAAATCTGGCACCTCCTGCTCTCTGCTTCCTTGGATCACTGCTTTATTTATTTTGTTATCCTCCTAGACTTTTTGTAATACTATTTTTATTCTTTTCTGGGCTTTCAAAAATTCTGATTAGACTCAAAAGAAAAAGAAATATCATCCTAGTCCAATTGAGATATTGGATCTGGGTGTTCAATCAATTGATTCTTGGTCAGGACTTGAAACTTGCTTTTTGTGGTCAGGGGGACTGTCACTAGGCCATGGATCACCAGTTGAGCTTCTTTTCTGTTTAGTCTGTGAGACATTTTAGTTCACACCTTTCTCATAGGTTTTAATTGTTTGCAATCTGATGTCTTTCCTCAGAATCATGGACTTTCAGTCTCATTTGGGCAGCATTCTATAGCCTGCCGTCCTGGTTGATACATTGATGGAGATGTTTGCAATTTTGAAAAATCATGTATTCCTATTGCTATATTATTTTGTTATATGTATTGGGCCACCTGAAAGCTTTACTTTCTAGAAGAGGAAGAATTGAGTCTGTGGAGTTAGCAGGACTCTAGGATAGTTGGCCAGAAAAGGCAATGGCACCCCACTCTAGTACTCTTGCTTGGAAAATCCCATGGACGGAGGAGCCTGGTGGGCTGCAGTCCATGGGGTCACTAAGAGTCGGGCATGACTGAGCAACTTCACTTTCACATTCATGCATTGGAGAAGGAAATGGCAATCCACTCCAGTGTTCTTGCCTGGAGAATAGCAGGGACAGAGGAGCCTAGTGGGCTGCCGTCTATGGGGTCTCACAGAGTCGGACACGACTGAAGCTACTTAGCAGCAGCAGCAGCAGGACAGTCGGCTAATTAATTCTTGGAGCATGCGGTTGTCCTTACCTCCTGCTTGCTTATTTTATGTGAGTAGCCCAGGCCTTGTTCTGTCCACAGTTCCTGTTGTCTGGAAACAGTTGATTTCTCACGGTTCTGTGAGTTGCTTTTCTTACCCAGGTGGGAACAAGTAAGTACCTATACTTTATTTATTTTTTAATACTTTAATATCATTTTCAGTGTTTTGTTTTGTGGACTTTTGGCTGTGCTGGGTCTTCACTGCAGTCTGCAGGATCTTCTCCAGCTGTGGCGAGTAGACTTCTGCCTTGTGCCTCAAGGGCTTCTCATTGTGGTGTGTGAGCTTTTCTAGTTGCATTGAGCGGGCTTAGTTGCCCCATCGCATATGTGAATTTAGTTCCCCAACCAGGGATTGAACTCACCTCCCATGCTTTGGAAAGTAGATTCTTAACCACTGGACTACCAGAGAAGTCCCATTATATATACTTCATAAACAGATGTCTGTTTAATAAAAGTAGCAAAGTACCATATGTGTTAACAGTATTAAAATAAAAAAGTTAAATGTATCCTATTACAGTCATCATTCTTGTGTATTTAAACTACCTTTTTTGTACTTCTGCTGTTGGGAACTTTCCTTTTTGGGTTGTCATCATCTCATGGTCTTTCCCAGATTCAACTTGTTCAATGACAATAATAAACTATCATGTTATTATCGATGCTTCAGAGTGAGGTTGGTTGTCCTATTCGCATGGGTGGTGTTCTTTAAAGCTGTATAGCTTTCTGACAAGAGGATGTTCCAGTGCCATCTAGCCTGATTTGCTTCCCCCTAAGATGTGAACTCAGTGCCCCTCCATTGAGTAGAGAACAGTACGCATGAGACTTATGAGAGGTTGCTGATGGGAGCAGACCCACTTTGTGTGTGTGTGTTTGAAATACAGTTGATTTGCAATACCGGGTCAGTTTCAGATGTACAGCAAAATGATTGTTTTATATATGTGTGTATGTGTGTGTGTGTGTGTGTGTGTGTGTGTGTGTGTGTGTGTATGTGCTTCCCAGGTGGCACTAGTGGTAAAGAACCTGCCTGCCAATTCAGGAGACGTAAAAGACACAGGTTCGATCCCTGGGTAGGAAAGATCCCCTGGCGAAGGGAATGGCAACCCACTTCAGTATTCTTGCCTGGAGAATCCCCATGGACAAAGGAGCCTGGCTGGCTACAGTCCATAGGGTGGTAAAGAGTCAAACATAACTGAAGCGACTTAGCACTCATGCATGTGTATGTATATATACATATGTGTGTGTGTGTGTAGTTTCAGGTTCTTTTCCTCTGTAGGTTATTAGAAGATACTTAATATAGTCCTTGTGCTATACAGTCTATTTTATGGAGCAGACTTAATTTTGAAAGAAAAGCGTTTGGTTTCTCACCACTATGGATGATGCTAACTGTAGGTTTTTATATCTGTTCTTTACCTTTTCAGACATGCTAGCTATACTAGCTTGCTGATAGCTTTTATCATGAATGAATGTTGAATGTTGTCAAATATTTTTTAGCATTTATTGAGATCATCATGGGATTTTTCTCTTTCTGTTAATATGGTGAATTATGACAACTGATTTTTTTCAAAAGTTGGTTTAAATGTTCAATGAACTTTGCATTGACCCTACTTGGTCATGATGTAGTATTATTTTTGTGTGTGTGCTGGATTCAATTTGCCAATATTTTATGGGGAATTTTCATAGTTTTCTTGTAATATCTTTGGTTTTGGTATCAAGGCAATGCTGATCTCATAGAATTGATTAGCAAGGGACTGTATTCAATTAATATGGTTTCTTCCTTAAATGTTTGGTACAATTCATCAGTGAACTCATCTGGGCATGAATTTTTCTTTGTGAGAAATTTTAAAACTAAGGCCCTAATCTCTTTAATAAATATTCATGTTATCTTTCTAAAAAGTGAAGTTTCAAATGTTATTTAAATCATCCATTTTATCTAAATTATCAAAATTTTTTGCCTTAAGTTGGTTAAGATTTTTCCTAATTATTCTTTCAATATCTGTAAGATCTGTAGTGATGTTTCTTCTTTAATCTTCATATTGATAATTTGTATCTTCCTTTGTTTTTCTTGATTTAGTCTGGCTAAAGATTTATACAATTTATGGAATTTTTCAAAGAACTAGCTTTATGAATTTCCTGTATTAATTTTCTCTTATTTCTTTGGTTTCTGTTCTTTATCATTTGCTCCTTTGACTTATTTTGATATAATGAAGGCTTCTTTCCTTAGTTTTTTTTTAATATACAAATTTAGATTATTGCGTTAAAACTCCTCTTTTTTTCTAATATAAGCACTTAATGCTACAAATTCCTCTCCAGATAATGTTTTAGCTGCAATCAACCAATTTTGATACACTGTATTTTCATTGTGATTCCATTCAAAATATTTACTAATTTATCTTACGAATTCTTCTTTGGCTCACGGGTTATCTAGAAGTGAGTTGTTTAGTTTCTAAATCTTCAGGAATTTTTCTATTATTGATTTCTCATCTAATCCCAATATATTCAGAGAACATCCTTTGTGTGATTCATATTTTTATATTTGTTGACAGTTGTTTTTCAACATTGTTTATATATTTGTTGAAAGTTGTTTTATGGCCCAAAATATCCATTTTGATGAATGTTTCCTGTTCACTTGAGAAATGTTTATTCTGCAGCTTCTGAGTGCAATATTCTGTAAATACCAATTAGGTCAAATTAGTTGATGCTGCTATACAAGTCTTCAGCATTGCTGACTTTTTGGGGGGTTACTTCTCTCAAACACTAAGAGAAGAGTGTTTTGTAAGGTCTTTAAATATTGTTGAGAATTTGTCTTTTTCCTTTTAGCAATAATCAGTTGTCCCTCATGTATTTTGAAGGCTCCATTAATAGGTACAGTGACATTTAAGATCGTTGTGTCTTGATTAATTGACCCTGTTATCTGTGGGTGATCTATAGGTGGGCTTCCCAGTGGTACTAGTAATAAGGAACCCTCCTACCAATGCAGGAGATGTAAGATGCTCAGGTTCAGTCCCTGGGTCAGGAAGATCCCCTGGAGGAGGGCATGGCAGTCCACTCCAGTATTCTTGCCTGGAGAATTCCATGGACAGAGTAGCCTGGTGTGCTACATTCCATAGGGTCTCAGAGTCAGACACGACTGAAGCAACTTAGCACGCATACATGTACATTGTATATAATCATTGATATGGTTGGATTTACATCTACCATCCTGTTAGTTATTTTCCACTTGTCTCATCTTTGTTTTTTTTTTTTTTCTCTTTTCCTGTGTTCTTTCAACGTTACTAGATATTTTAAATAATTTCATTTGTTTCTACTATTGACTCACTTTGCTCAGTTGCCCATGGACTATAGCCCACCAGGCTTCTCTGTTCATGAAATTTTACAGCCAAGAATTCTGGAGCACCTAGGTTGCCATTTCCTCCTCCAGGAGATCTTCCCAACCCAGGGAGGGATTGAACCTGTGTCTCTTGCACCTTTTGCTTTGGCAAGAGGATTTTTTTTACCACTGTGCCACCTGGGAAGCCCATTGACTCATTAATTTCTTGTATTTTAAAAAGATTTACTCTTGGGATCATAGTATTTAACTTTCCACACTTGCCTTTCAAATAATATAACTGTACACTTTCATTCTTTTCTTGCATTTTTTCTGTTACTATTTCACTTTGTGCTTTTAAAAATTATCTTCTTATTTTTAATTTGGTTTACAGTATTGGTTTGATTTCTGTCATACATCAACATGAATTAACCATAGGCATACATAGGTCCCCTCCCTTTTGAATCTCCCTCCCATCTCCCACCCATCCCCACCCCTCTAGTTTATTACAGAGTCCCAGTTTCAGTTCCCTGAGTCATACAACAAATTCCCATTGGCTATCTATTTACATATGTTAGTACTATTTCACTTTTTGCTTCTATATATGTTATTAACCCCCAAATATATAGTTACTATTTATGCTTTAGACAGTCATAATCTTTTAAAAGGGCTTCCCAGGTGGCTTAGAGGTAAAGAATCCATCTGCAATGCAGAAGACTAGGGTTTGATCCCTGGGTTGGGAAGATCCCCTGGAGGAGGAAATGGCAACCTACTCCAGTATTCTTGCCTGGGAAGTCCCATGGACAGAGGAGCCTGGTGGACAGGTTGTGTAGTCCATGGGTTGCAAAAGCTATGACTAAGCAACTAAACAGCAAGAACAATAACAAATCCTTTAAAAACTTTTAAAAGTAATTCCAATTCAGTTCAGTTGCTCAGTTGTGTATGACTCTTTGCAACCCCATGGACTGCAGCATGCCAGGGTTCCCTGTCCATCACCCACTCCCAGTGCTTGCTCAAACTCATGTCCATCGAGTTGGTGATGCCATCCAACCTCATCCTCTGTTGTCCCCGTCTCCTCCCGCCTTCAATCTTTCCCAGCATCAGGGTCTTTTCTAATGAGTCAGTTCTTCGCATCAGGTAGCCAAAGTATTGGAGTTTCAGCTTCAGCATCAGTCCTTCCAATCAATATTCAGGACTGATTTCCTTTAGGATAGACTTGTTGGATCTTCTTGCAGTCCAAGGAACTCTCAAGAGTCTTCTCCAACACCACAGTTCAAAAGCATCAGTTCTTCTGCGCTCAGCTTTCTTTACAGTCCAACTCTCACATCCATACGTGACTACTGGAAAAACCATAGCTTTGGCATAGATGGAACTTTGTTGGCAATGTACTGTCTCTGCTTTTTAATATGCTGTCTAGGTTAGTCATAGCTTTTCTTCTAAGGAGCAGGCATCTTTAAATTTCATAGCTGCAGTCACCATCTGCAGTGATTTTAGAGCCCCCCAAAATAGTCTCTCACTGTCTCCATTGTTTCCCCATCTATTTGCCATGAAGTGATGGGACCAGTTGCCATGATCTTAGTTTTCTGAATGTTGAGTTTCAAGCCAACTTTTTCACTCTCCTCTTTCACTTTCATCAAGAGGCTCTTTACTTCTTCTTTGCTTTCTGCCATATTAAGGGTGGTGTCATCTGCATATCTGAGGTTATTGATATTTCTCCCAGCAATCTTAATTCCAGTTTGTGCTTCATCTAGCCTGTCATTTTGCATGATGTACTCTGCATATAAGTTATATAAATAGGGTGACAATATACAGTTCTGATGTACTCCTTTCCCATTTTGGAACCAGTTTGTTGTTCCATGTCCAGTTCTAATTGTTGCTTCTTGACCTGCATACAGATTTCTCAGGAGACAGGTAAGGTGGTCTGGTGTTCTCATCTCTTGAAGAATTTTCCACTATTAGTTGTGATCCACACAGTCAAAGGCTTTGGCGTAGTCAATAAAGCAGAAGTAGATGTTTTTCTGGAACTCTCTTGCTTTTTTGATGATCTAACGAATGTTGGCAATTTGATCTCTGGTTCCTTTGCCTTTTCTAAATCCAGCTTGAACATCTGGGAGTTCATTATTTACGTACGGCTAAAGACTTATTTGGAGGATTTTGAGCATTACTTTGCTAGTGTGTGAGATGAGTGCAGTTGTGCAGTAGTTTGAACATTCTTTGACATTGGCTTTCTTTGGGATAGGAAGAAACTTAAAAAAAAATTTACCTCTATTTTTTACTTTAGGACTCTTCAATTTGTATAAATGCAATTTTTCATCTAGTTTCATTTTTTCTGCCTAAAGAACATAGTTTAACATAATTGTAGTACATCAGTGCTAGCAAAGAATTCTGTTTTTGTTTGCCTGAAAAAAGTCTTTAGTTATTACTTTTGAAAGATTTTTGCTGGATGTAAAAATCTGTTATTTTCTTTTTTTTAGTACGTCACTTCTGGTGTCTTCTGGCTTTCATATTTCCTGACTAGAGTCCGCTGTGTATCTTATCCTTCTTCCTTATTTTATAACTTTCTTAATTTTCCGGCTACTCTCTAGGTTTTCTCTTTACCGTTGACTTCTCACAGTTTGATTTTTTAAAATTCATTGTTACTGGAATATAGATGCTTTACAATGTTGTGTTGGCTTCTACAAGGGAAGCCCTGTGTGGGCTTTTGAACTTCCTTCCCATTCAGGTCACCACAGTGCACTGAGTAGAGCCCCTGGTGTGTACATGGTGCTCTTATTTGTTGTCCACCTTATATACAGTATTGATCGTGTATGTGTGTCAGTCCCAATCTCCCCGTTCCTCTCACCACCCTCACCCCTCTCGGTATCCGTACATCTGTTCTCTGCATCTGTGTCTCTATTTCTGCTTTGGAAATAAGAACGTTCATACCGTTTTTCTAGATTCCACATATATGTGGTAATATACAGTACTCGTTTTTCTCTTTCTGACTTACTTCACTCTGTATGACACACTCTAGGTCCATCTGTGTCTCTGCAAATGACCCGATTTCATTCCTTTTTATGACTGAGTAATATTCCATTGTATATATGTACCACAGCCTATTTATCCATTCCTCTGCTGATGGACAGTTAGGTGGCTTCCAAGTCCTGGCTTTTGTAAATAGTACTGTTATGAAGATTGGGGTGTGTGTATCTTTTTGAATTATGGCTTTCTTCAGATATATGCCCAGTAGTGGGACTGCTGGGTCATATGGTAGTTTTTAGTTTTTAAAGAAACTTTCATACTGATTTCCATAGTAGCCATATCAATTTACACTCCCACTAATAGTACATAAGGGTTCCTCTTTCTCCACACCCTCCCCAGTATTTATTATTTGTAGGTTCTTTGATATTGGCCACTCTGAGTGGTGTGAAGTGATAACTATTGTAGTTTTGATTTGCATTACTCTAATAATTAGTGATGTTGAGCAGCTTGTCATGTGTTTGTTGGCTCTTTGTATGTCTTCTTTGGAGAAATGTCTATTTAGATCTTCTGTCCATTTTTTTGATTGGGTTGTTTGTTTTTTTGATATTGAGCTGCATGAACTGCTTGTATGTTTTGGAGATTAATCTGTGGTTGGCCACTTCATTTGCAAATATTTTCTCTGTGGGTTTTTTCCTTTTGTTTAAGGTTTCCCTTGCTGTGCCAAAGCTTTTAAGTTTCATTAGGTCTCATTTGTTTATTTTTGTTTTTATTTTCATTTATCTAGGAGGTGGGTCAAAAAAGATCTTGCTTTGATTTATGTCAAAGAGTATTCTGCCTATGTTTTTCTCTAAGAGTTTTATAGTGTTTGGCCTTACTTTTAAGTGTTTAATTCACAGGATAGAAAATCTGGAGATAAACCCATGCATCTGTGGTCACCTAGTCTATGGCAGAGGAGGCAAGAATATACACTGAGAAAAAGACAGTCTCTTCAATAAATGGTGTTGAGAAAACTGGACAGCTACATGTAAGAGGATGAAATTGGAACACTCCCTAACACCACACACAAAAATAAACTCAAAATGGATGAAAAAAGGGAATGCAAGGTCAGACATTATAAAACTTTTAGAGGAAAACATAGGCAGAACACTCTTTGACATAAACTGCAGCAAGGTCTTTCCAGCAGTTTGATTCTGATGTGTCTAGGTGTGTGTGTGCGCTTGTGTATGTGTGTGTTTTAAATTCATTCTGTTTGGAGCTCTCTGAGTTCCTTGGTTCTGTGGCTTCTTAATTTTGGAAAATATATGACCATAATCTCTTCTTCGCCATTCTTTGTCTTTTATTTGTGCATCTTCAGGTACTCTTATTTGATAATTATTTGACAATACCTTAGATACTTCCCCCCTCTTTTTCCTCCTGTGCTTCAGGTTGCACAATTCCTATTTTCTTTTAAAAACAACTTTATTTTTCATTGATTTTTGGGTGCACTGGGTCTCTGTTACTGAGCATGGCCTTGCCGTAGCTGCAGTGGTTAAAGGCCGCTCTTCGTTGCCGTGGACAGGCTCTTCACTGTGGTGGTCTCCCTCGTTGCAGAGCAGCGGCGCCAGGAGTGCAGCACGTGTCCCCAGCAGATGCAGCCTGTGGGCTCCAGGGCGGGCCGGCTTCAGTAGGTGTGGCTCACAGGCTCCAGAGAGAGAGCTCAGTCGTTGTGCCTCTTGGGCTTTAATTGCTCCGCAGCTTGTGGAATCTTCTCACATCAGGGACTGAAGTGGTGTCCCCTGAAGTGGCAGGCAGATTCCTATGGACTGTGCCGCCAGGGAGGTCCCCATTTACCTATTTTCAAGTTCAGGAATTCTTTTCTCTGTTGTGTTTAATCTACTGATAAACCCATTAAGGGGTTCCCCACCCCCAGGATTTTCACTTGACTTTTAAAAATTAACTTCCATCTCTGTGCATAAACAGGTGTAGAGCTTCCACTTCTACATCTGTGTATGCATATCGTTTACCTTTTCCACTGGATCTTTTAACAAACTACTTATAGCTACTTTAAAATTTGTTTCCAATAGTTTCCATGTCTGCTGTACTGCACGTATCTGGCTTATGGGTCTGGTTCTGTTTATTGCTGTGTATCTTGAAAACAGCTTGTGTTTTCTGTTTTTTTGTAATACTTGTCATTTTCCCTGGGTGCTGGACACTGTGTATAGAACGGTAAGGAGTGAGGTAAATCAGAATCAGGTGTAATTTGTATTCTGTTAGGCCATTCAGTCTAGTCAGTAGTTTAGGCGGGCTTGTTGTCGTTTCTGTGATGACATTCGGTATACCACAGACTTCAGATTCCTCTTGTGGGCTGCTGTTGCCTTCTGCTTTGTAAGTGGCCCAGAATGCTGGAGGGCTTTTCTTAGTGTATGTCTCCTTACCTGCAGCTTTTAGCAGACCCTTTTTGATCTGATAGGCTCACTGAAAGTAAAAATTTTACACACTGCATTATAGTTCTTTATATTGTTCGGATGTCTTGTGATTTTCTACATCTTCAGTGGAAGCAGAACTATACTTAATTTGTATTTAATAAACCTGTTTTCTGTTTAAATCAGTTCTATGTAGAATTTTGCCTGATCGAAGAGGCAATGTGCGGTAGTGTGTGTGTGCTTAGTTGCTCAGCCATGTCTGACTCTTTGCGACCGCATGGACTCTAGCCCACCAAGCTCCTTTGTCCATGGACTTTTCCAGGCAAGAGTATTGGAACAAGTTGCCATTTTCTATGCCAGGGGATCTTCCTGACCCAGAGATCGAACTTGCGTTTCCTGCATCTCCTGCATTGGCAGTCAGATTCTTTTACCACTGTGCCATCTGGGAAGCCCAGTATATTGTAGTAGTTGAAGTCGAACAACATAGAATTCAGACACAACTGGTTTTGAATCTTATCTCTGCCACTTTCCTTATCACTAACTTTACTTGCTAGGTGAGCAAACTGTCATTTAGTAAGGCAAGGATGGAATAAAATAATGCATGTAAAACGCTTAACTCCTGATCCCTAGAAAGTGCTCGGTGAGTGGTGGTTATTTATATGTTAACCTGGTGACAAAGTAGAAAGTAGTCTGCAGGGAGGAGGGCCTAAGCAGCTGGAAGGCCAGTTAGCAAACAAATCCAGAAGATCAGATGAGAGTCATAGGGGGCGGGGGTGGAAATAGGGCTACAACAAAGGAAATTGAACAGATGAACTCAGTAATCAACAGTCCTCTCACTTGTTGTCATGTGTGTGTTCTTCCGTCTTCCCTCTATTTTTCTACCTTTTCCATTAACTTCTGTTCAGTATCATATAATCCTTTAATTGTTTGTTTGTGTATCTTCCTCTGTCTACTAAATGGGACTCCTTTAAGGGATGGGCCAAGTTTGATTCTGTAGTGTATTCCTAGTGCTTCATACAGTGTCTGGCATATAACAGCATTAACAAGTTTGTTTCATGAAACTCCATTAGAAAGTTGTTCTGTTTCTTTCTCGTGTCTATTTTTGGCTGCATTGGGTCTTCGTTGCTCTGCACAGGCTTTCTCTAGTTGCAGTGCGCGGGCATCTCATTGTGGTGGCTTCCTCGTTGCAAAGCACAGGCTGTAGGCACACGGGCCCAGCAGTTGCAGCACATGGGCTCAGCAGGGCTGAGCTGGCCCAGCTTAGTTGGCCCAAGGCATGTGGAATCTGCCTGGACCAGGGTTTGAACCCAGGTCCCCAGCATTGGCAGGTGGATCCTTACCCATTGTGCCACCAGGGAAGGCCCTGTTCTATTTCTTGATACTACAGCCGCTGTTCAGACTGTTTGTAGTTGAATGTGTAATTGTTGGAACATTTCCATCCCAGTAGCTGGGTCAAGCTGCGTAGCTCTTCCATTTCACTTCTAGCCAGATCCTAGATATCCTGGTAGTCTCGTCCTTTTCTTAGTGTTCTGTAGGGAAGGACAAGGAGTGGACAGAGGCTAACTGTGAAATGTGTTAGGGATCTAGGCCCAGATCAAACAGCCAGGCTGTCCCACTGCTTTCTTGGGGAGCTTTATAGTCAGTTACGTCATATTCCCCAAAGATACTTTTCTTGATTCAAGTCCCAATTTTATTGACTCTTAGTACACAACTAACTCATGGGTTACCTGAGGGGGAGAAATTAGTGCTGCCGATGAGTGTGCTGCCCCCATCATAGGAAATCCCTGAGAGTTGTGTGGTTTCTGACTTCTTGGGTTTGTCAGATTGTTACCTTATGCCAGTTCTACAAAGGTCCTTATGTAACAAGAGAAAGAAACTGCATTCAGCCGAATTCCTTTCAGCAAGAGGGATGTTTTGTTCAGAATTTCCTTGACAAAGTTTCTTGGGATAAAAAAAAAAAAAACCAAAAAAAAAACATGAGGCCTCACCTCATGGAACCTCATTGAGAAGAGAACAAATCTGAGTGAAAAGATGGAAGGTTTGTCTGTGGCCCCTGCAGGAGACCAAGGATCTGGAGCCGGAGAGATGGTGGGAAGCAGCCTGTTTGTAATGTGATACCTCATGCTGGCTCCTCATGGTCTCCCACATCATCAGCAAGGTTAACAACTTCATAGCATGCTTGGAATGAGAAGTTTTTTTCTTTTTAATGTATTTATTTGGCTGCATTGGGACTTTGTTGCAGCATGCCAGACCTTCACTGTATCGCGTAGGATCTTTTGTTGGCACATGAACTCTCCAGATGGCACATGGGCTCAGTAGCTGCAGCAAGCAGGTTTAATTGCCCCACAGCTGGTGGGATCTGACTGGGCGTGGAACCCACATCCCCCGCACTGCCAGGTGGATTCCTAATCACTGGACCACAATGAAGTAAACAAAGTTTAAAAAAAAGAGAGACAAAAATGTATATAGGAAAGAATTTAAAACAGGTGTTCAGACAAAAAATATGAATGTTGAAAGAAACCATAAAATGTGGTACATCCATACAATGAGACTGTTAAGCCATTAAAAGGAATGAAGAACTGGGACTTCCACAGTGGTCCAGAGTCTAAGACTCCATTCTCCCAAAGCAGGGGACCCAGGTTCAACCCCTGGTTGGGGAACTAGATCATATACCACAACTAAAGATCCTGCATGCCTAAGCTATAGATTCCGAATGCCACAGTGAAGATCAAAGGTCCTGCATGCTGCAACTAAGATCCAGCACAACCAAATAAAGAAAGAAATACAAATAAATATTAAAAATAAAAGGCACGAGGTACTGTTGTTGAGTCATCAGGTCGTGTCCGACTCTCTGTGACCCCATGAACTGCAACACACCAGGCTTTCCTGTCCTTTACTATCTCCTGTACTTTGCTCAAACTCATGTCTGTTGAGTCAGTGATGGCATCCAACCACCTTGCCCTCTGTTGCCCCTTTCATCTTGCCCTCTGAGTCTTTTCCAGTGAATTGGCTCTTGGTGTCAAGTGGCCAAAGTTTTGGAGCTTCAGCATCAGTCCTTCCAATGAATATTCAATGTTGATGTCTTTTAGGATTGATTGATTTGATCTCCTTTCTGTCCAAGCAGTCTTCTCCAGCAACGCAGTTCAAAAGCATCGATTCTTCGGTGCTCAGCCTTCTTTATGGTCCAACACTCACATCCATACATGACTACTGGAAAAACCATAGTTTTGACTATCCAGACCTTTGTTGGTAAAGTGATGTCTCTGCTTTTTAATATGCTGTCTAGGTTTGTCATAGCTTTTCTTCCAAGGAGCGTCTTTTAATTTCATGGCTGCAGTCACTGTCCACAGTGATTTTGGAGCCCAAGAAACTAAAATCTGTCACGGTTTCTACTTTTTCCCTATCGATTTGCCATGAAGTGATGGGATTGGATGCCATGATCTTAGTTTTTTGAATGTTGAGTGTAAGCCAACTTTTCCACTCTCCTCTTTCACCTTCTTCAAGAGGCTCTTTAGTTCCTCTTTGCTTTTTGCCATTAAAGTGGTATCATCTGCGTATCTGAGGTTGTTGATATTTCTCCCAGCAATCTTGATTCTAGCTTGTGAGTCACCCAGCCCAGCATTTCGCCAGATGTACTCTGCATGGAGAGGATTTCCCTGTAGCTCAAACGGTAAAGAATCTGCCTGTAATGCAGGAGACCCAGGTTCAGTCCCTGGGTCAGGAAGATCCTCTGGAGAAGGGAATGACAATCCATTCCAGGATTCTCGCTTGGAGAATCCCATGGGCAGAGGAGCCTGGTGAGCTACAGTCCGTGGGATCAAAAAGAGTCGACACGACTGAGCGAATAACGACTACTACTACTCTGCATAGAAGTTAAACAAGCAGGTGACAGTATACAGCCTCGACACACTCCTTTCCCAATTTGGAACCAGTCTGTTGTTCCATGTCCATCACTAACTGTTGCATTTTGTCCTGCCTAAGGTTTCTCAGGAGGAAGGTAAGGTGTTTGGCTATTCCCATCTCTTCAAGAATTTTGCGTGGTCTGCTATTACCACACAGTCAAAGGCTTTGGTGTAGTCAGTGAAGCAGAGGTAGATGTTTTTTTTAATTCCCTTGCCTTTTTTATGATCCATTGGATGTTGGCGATTTGATCTCTGGTTCCTCTGCCTTTTTAAAATTTAGCTTGAACATCTGGAAATTCTCAGTTCACATACTGCTGAAGCCTAGCTTGAAGGATTTTTTAGCATAATCTTGCTAGCATGTGAAACAAGAACAATTGTTCAATAATCTGAACATTCTTTGGCATTGCCTTTCTCTGGGATTGGAATGAAAACTGACCTTTTCCAGTCCTGTGGCCACTACTGAGTTTTCCAGACTTGCTGGCATATTGAGTGCAGCACTTTCACGGCATTATCTTTTAGGATTTGAAATAGTTCAGCT